>SNQJ01S0075936.1:87715-112383 GCA_010110895.2 Picea sitchensis
CACACTCGCACCTCTCTCCCCCTTCCCCCTCACTATCACGCACTCTTTCCCCAACCCCGCTCCCCCCGATCGATCCTATGTAATCATAAGGAAAACCCATTCCAGACCTCCCAAAAAACCTCCAGGCTCAATAGAGGGTGGTCTTTCTAGATTTACTATTACTGAGCCTACCCCTTTACTAGCCACTTCCACTTCTTTTGATCTTGTCTATCACACACCTGCGGCCCTTAGAGCACCCTTGTCGTCCAAAAATGTTTCTTAATGATCCTCTTATCACTTAATCTATGTGGGTTTGGAAGCCCCACTAAGCTAGCTTCCCTTAAAAGATTATGTTCAAAGATCAAGCCGGACATAGTCTTTCTCCAAGAAACATTGGTTCACGGCGATAAGGAAAAATAAATCTTTTTTCAATGTCTTCCACATTGATCTGTTGTTTCCTTAGACTCTCTAGGCCGCTCTGGAGGCCTTCTCACCGGATGGAACCCTAATGTTGTTGATTTTCTAGATTTTGGTACAACTACAGGGATTTTATTGGATGGGAGGGTTAAACTATCTAAAACCACTTTCAAACTTCTCAATTGTTATGGACCCTACAAAGATCGTGAGCCCTTCTGACAAGCACTTTTTGATTCGGGTCTTATTCAAGAAGACAATATCATTATAGGGGGTGATCTCAACTTTACACTATCCACAAATGAAGTGTGGGGCGCAACAGCTAGGACTAACCCACTGGCATATTTTATTGATATTCTTCTCCATAGATCTAGACTTATTGATCTTCAACCTTCAGTCATTACACCTACCTGGTGAAATGACATATTCGGATACAATGGCATCTTCAAAAGACTAGACTTCTTTCTAATAGATTCCAAGTTGGTTGATGGTCACCAACAAATCCGATCGTGGGTTGAATTCTATTCGATCTCGGATCACCAACCGATATGAGTACAAATTGATGGACCCCCTCAGTCATCGGCAACACCTTCTAAATTCATCCGTTCTTGGATCGAAGATCACAATTTCATCTCTCTTGTTCACTCTACCTGGGCAGAATTACAGGAGTGGTCTGATACATCTGCTACCCTTCTCCTCTGTGAAAAACTCAAATTTCTAAAGAAGACTATCATTAATTGGCAATTAAAAAAGAAACAGAAAATGAACGCAAACCTAGTTCACATAGAACAACAAATTTTTGCACTCTTTGCCAGTAGTCCTTCCCATATTTTTGATGCAGAGGACTTGATTAAACTTTAGAATCTAACACAAAAGAAGAATGAGATTTTATCTCTTGAGGAAGCCACTTGGAGACTCTGGAACCGGGCAACCTCGATTGAAAAAGGCGATAAGAACACTAGCTTTTTTCACAAATTTGCAACATAGAGACACAACCAAAATACTATTTGGGACCTAACTGATGCATAAGGGAACTTATTTTCTTTCGATTCTGAGTTACACAGGCTAGTCTTCAATCATTTTAGATCACAGTACAAAGACATTGATTCAGAAAACATTGATATACAACTTGATGTTCTGAAGATGGTTCCACGCTTCTTCAAGGATTCTGACAATGTGACAATAGGTAAACCTGTTACACTCATAGAGCTAAAAGACACTATTGACATTATTCCCAAAGACAAAAGTCCTGGTCTAAACAAATGGACTAAGGAACTTTTTCAGAACTTCTTTGAGATTATGGGCATTTATTTACATAGAGCCGTGGAAGAGTCCCACCTCACTGGATACATCCCCAGACATTTAAATGCAATGTTCTTCACTCTTATTCCTAAAGTCTGTAAACCATCCAGTTTTAATGAATTCAGGCCCATTGCATTGTGAAATTTCGCCTACAAAGTCATTTCTAAGATTATTACCTTCCGTATCAAAGATATACTAGCCAATTGTATCTCCACTGAACAATTTGTCTTCCTTAAATATAGGTTTACTTTGACGTTGTGGGCATCACACAAGAATGTCTCCACTCAGCTAAGTTGAAAAAACAAAACTTTGTCATCTTAAAGCTCGATTTAAAAAGAGCTTACGATAGTGTCAGTTGGAAACTCCTCCATTTACTACTTGACCAGAATGGACTTGATTGGAATGTCACTAAATGGATCATGGGTTGCATTACCTTGGTCAACACGACTATACTTGTGAATGGAATCCCTATAGATTTATTTAAATGCCATCAGGGTTTTTGTCAGGGATGCCCACTGTCATCCTTGATTTTCTTGCTTGTTATTGAAGCTCTCAGAAGAATGATGACACAAGCCGTGGAGATAGGAACTTTTCAAGGAATCAAAGTTGTTGCAAGCACTTTTATCTCTCACCTTCTTTCTGTAGATGATGTCCTCATCTTGGGCTCCAGGAAACTAGAATACAGGAAGATGTTAAAAACCATTCTTTCGAACTTTTTTGCTGCAACAGGGATCACCATTAACTACCATAAATATGTTTTTATTGCTCAAAACATTGATCCAAATATAAGGCGTTGTTGGGCCCTTCATTTTTGGGAAAGAACTATGCAATTTTTGACTAAACATGAGTTGCACAAACTTTGCCAGAAGCTGGGAGAAAGAGTAACATAAAATAGTTGTGAAAGTCAGTGCAACACTAGCTAAGCAACAAATGGTTGCAACAAAACAAGAAATTGGGCAAGCTGAGAAGGAAGACACAACCCAACTATATATAGGGCTGAATACAATTGTAAAAGGGTTGGGTTTTGGGTGTTGGGTGTTGGGTTTTTGTTGTTATTGGTTAGTTAGACCGTATTAGCTTACATCGATCAGAGTTTCCCAAGTTCTGGGATTAGTTGTTGATACCTGCTGTAAATTCAAGAGACGAAAAGAAAGAGTCTGTAATACTCCCTACCGAATGATTTTGCGTCTGTAACAGTAAAATATCTCAAGGGTAATATGAAGAAGAATCAAATTTCAAAATATGATGTGTCTTTGTCTGTTCACCTACGCATTACATCATTTCTTTATGATTTATGAGTTCTATTTGATGGTTCTGTGTTTAATCACTGCTAGAAACATAAGTAGGTTCGTTTCTTGCATTTAGATGGTTCAGATCTAGTAATGACTCTCATGCAAGAACAAGGAATAAGTTTTGACTGCTCTATGGATCCTCCTTAGCCTTCTTCCTACCCTTCCCTATCTATCTGTCTCAGCAGCGCTTTGGGTGAGACTTCTCCTCTTGTGAGGAGATGAAAATTCCAATGCTCTAGACTACACAGTACCTCTTGTTGCTAACCTGAGAAGGACCCTAGTCTGATCAAATTCGCGCCAACAAAATGGTTTCATTGTCAGGACCCATGTTACAAGGGAACCTGGAGGGAGAATGTTGATGTCGATCCACAGATTTGGTATTGATCAATGGTGGGAAAGGAACTGTGATGCCTTCATATGGAAATAAGTGAAACTAAGAAGAAAATCGTTGGAAAATACTCGCAAAGAAATCTTTTACTCAGCAAGATCAAGCGACCAGTATGATATTTTTTGGGCTAATTTCCCGGAAGATTTTTTTCACTGGATAAAGAGGCTCCAAGAAGCTCCAAAGTTCTAGGTTCGGACCAAGAAGATCTGTGCATGGGATACCGAAAAGTTAGCATCACTCCAGAGGCTAGATTTCCCAGTCACACGAGCCGTGGATTTCTGGGTTAACACCATGCTAGAAGGATACACAATCGAATTTGCAGTTGAGAACCACCATTCGTTCTCACGGGCAGAGGAAATTTTCAAGAAAGACGCAAGGGAATACTGTTGAGAGAAATCCCCCTGTGCATTAAGGCTTTCTTGATGGAGGAGGGGATCTTCATTATGTCCCCAACCGAGATGGCAGCGTAAACACCCTCGCTTGGGGTAGGGTGAGATGGGGTGAGGACCATGGCATGAGAAGGGGAAAGGGTTCTTTGAAAAATGGGGGAAAAACAACAAGAAATTGACTCAAGAGATGAACAAGCCTTGAAGAGAGATGCCATAGTTGAGAAGTGGTGGCGCAACAAGATTAAGAAATATGCAAGACATTCTGAGAAGTTGAGGAAAGAAGGCGGATCAGGAGAAGTAGAGGAGAGACAAATGGAAGAACTGCAGAGGATGAGAAGACAGGAACAAATGGATAGTCAAATATTGAATGAGAGAGAAGCAAAGAGAGCAAGAAGTCTCGAGGAAGCAAGGCAAGAAGGAGAAAGTGTGGAGGTGAGAGAGGAGGAAGCCGACATGAATCTTGGAGGAGAAAGAGAAGATTCAGCCCCGATAATAGGAGAAATCAGGAATTCGGCCGTAGAGATCATGCTAGTGGAAGCTAACGAGACCCCCCAGATCAAATAAAACCGCACTGAAGCCAATGGCGCCAGCCCCGAATCTCCCATACCCCAAGTGCTCTCTATACAAGCAGTAAGTATGATACTACCTTCTCATTTTGTTCCAGTACAATTACTTAGTGAGTCACAACCAGGAAGTGCAAGTGTAGGGAGCATATTGGCTTCCCCTGGTAAATTGAAAGCAAGACCGTTAGGATTCATACTGATAGGAACAACAAGTTCAAAAATGGCCAACCATACAGGAGGTTCGATCGCTAGATACCCATAATTTTGGGGTAAGGGAGATGAAGATGTTGAGCAGCATTGGTTCTTGTGCGAAGCCATTTGGAGATCTAGAGGGACTCTGGATGCGAATAAGGTGGACGAGTTCCAGACTACCTTGAGAGGTTACTCTCTCAAGTGGTATAAGAATATCATTGAACCAAGAGTGTCAGGGACGCAAGGTCAAGCGTTCACACTGGACCAAGTACGAACAAGGTTAATAGAAGAATTCCAACTACCTCAATTAGAACAATAGACTCTGTCTGAGTTGCGTGAAATCAAGTAGAGGGAAGGTAAATCCACCTGTGAGTACAACCAGAAGTTTAAATATGCCATAGGGAGGTTGGCAAATCCAATCCATGAAGAACATCAAAGGTAATGGTACATTCAGGGGTTGTTTCCTCTAAGTCGGATCCCACTAACACAACAACGGATAGCTACATTGACAGACGCCTTGGAAAAATCAATGAAGATTGAAGCGATGGTGGGATACCCTGGGAACCTGAGAGTAACTAGACCCCCCGTAGATGAGAATATGGCACAACTACAAGGGAAAATATCGACACTTATAGAAAATATTCACGAGTTGGCAATACCTAGACCAAGATGACCACATGTTTGGTGCACGAGATGCTACACAGAAGGTCATTTGGCAAACGAATGTCTGCGAATGAGGGGAGTGGGACCTCCTCATAATATGATGATAACCCTAGCAGGACCCACAAGAGGAGTTGTGCAAGTATTGACGAACTCACCATTCCATCACCCCACCCCATTTCACGCTTTCCTAGAAGGACAACCAGCACCAACAACGGAATATTGTGAAATCTGTTGAATCCAAGGGCAGAAGTATTTGATAGTACCAAACACAATACATTGTGAGTTCTGCGCATCCACCATGCACACTACCAACCAATGTAGATCGTTGGATTCTCTCATGGATAGGCTAGACTGAACAACATTCAGGGTGAATGAAAACCTACAGGGACCAGGAAGAGGTCGAGGAGGTGGAGCTGGAGGAGACTTCAGAGGAGAAAGAATTGGGGGAAGAGGACCAAGTAGATTCTATAATTGTGATGAACAAGGCCACTTGGCTAGAGATTGTCCTCATCCAAGGTGGACATGGTGCTCTCACTACAGAACCAACGGACATGCAACATAAGACTGTCCAGAGTTAATTGCAAAGTGGGAAGATAGGGTGCATCAAAGAGGAACTAACCTTATCATTTCAGAGATCAAGAGGATTTCTAAGGCACAATTTCCCAAACTTAACATCGTTACTCGAGGAGGAGCGAAGACAAGAGATTATGTTGATACTCTACCTCAGTCGTAGAAAGAAGCACTTAAGGGAGACAGGTATGACCCCCTAAAGAAAACTTATTCTTTAAAGACCCCATAGAAGTATTCCAGAATATTCCTAGTCATGAAATGCAAGAGAAAACCCCCCAACCAACTAGTTACCCTAAGATGACGCAAGTCCCTGCCTCACCCCCTGCGCCCATAAACCCTATAGTCATACTGAGACAGCCTGAGCAAACTCAAAACACAGTTGACCTATGGTTCCAATTATTCTCTGACATCCTGGGGAATGATCAACTAACAGAGAAACTATGCAGTGCACTATACCTAATCTTAGGGAATGAAGAAACCTCAGAAGAAAGGATAAGGGATAACCTCCCTGAGAAAAGTACTCAGAGAGTGCAATGAAGAAAAGTAAGAACCGGAAGATAATTCTGACTGGTAGCCTAGTTAGACCATTTTGAAATTAAGGACGTAATGTTAGATCTAGGATCAGATGTGAACATTCTACCCAAGAAGACCTGGGAAGCCTTGGGAAAATCGAGACTGGCATACTCCCCAATTCAGTTAAGAATAGAAAACCAATACTATATTTTTCCCATAGGAAGAATGGAGAACATGGAAATCGATGTAGCAGGAGCAAAAATAGTGGCTCACTTTGAAGTCATTGAGATCATGGGAAACAAGGACCCCTACCCTGTGTTACTTGGCATCGATTGGGCTTACGAGAATTATGCAGTAATCGATTTAAAGAAAGATACCATGACTTTTGAAGCTGAGGGAATCAATGTAGTTCAACCCTTGGATCCATATGTAGGACCCAGGTACACAGAACCAACAGACAATAATATGGAGGAAGAATACCTAGAAAAGTTGTAAGCTATAACAATAGGGACAAGAAACAATTACATAAACCCCACTGTTGATGTATCAGTAAGCTAGAGAAGTATATAGTCAGTTGACGAAGACTCAGAACTAGCTTTTGATAGCTGGTATCAAGGCTCGCATGAACAATTCTCAAGAAGATGCACAACTATCAGAATGACCAGATGGATTGGGATCGAAGCTAGAGAACATCCAGTATACAATGGCACCTGAGACCTAGACAATTTTTTGCAGAATATGGAAGAGAATGTGAGAGAAGATCAAAGAATCATAGTACTAGATATACCATTTCAGAACAACCCTGCCAAATGGTGGGCCACTCATAAAGTTGTACTTGGAAATTGGGACGATGTGAAGAAAGCTATCGATTACAGGTTTGGGAGTAAGGAACATCTAGAGTTAGGGATACATATGGATATCCACGCCGCACAACTATTCAGGGGAGAATCAAACCCTAGAATACACATTGAACAGTGTGTGACACAGTGGCAGGCCATGAAGATACCCTCCAACTTCTGGGTTCAGGTATTTCTCCATTCTCTAGGCCCAATCTTGAAATCTTGGTTTGTACATGAGGAAACCAGAAGACAGACCATCGATTGGAAAACAATGGCAGCTCAATTTTACAATGACTTCTCATTCATAAGTAAGTACCCTGAACTTGAACTAGCCCTACAAAATATTAAATAACTTTTGTTTACAACCAGTAATAATAAGAAATCAACCCTCGTAGTGTGTCCCAAGCATACCCAAGAGCTTTAGACTAAGTACCACCTACCCTTGATTGACAAGCCTATAGAATTCTATCAGATTAGTAAGGATTCAGAAAGTCTAGATGAACTAGAAGGACTGAGAAACCTATCTATCAAAAAGACAGAGGGGAGTAGAGAAATCCAAAACAAAATACCTAGCCAGACTGATAGTTCCTACAACCACCCATTGAAATTGCACAAACTCAATATAGGGACCGAAGAGAAACCTAAGATAGCCATGATGGGAGATTACTAGGATGAGAAAACCAGTCAGGAAATACAGAATTTAATTAGGGAATATGAGGATTTATTCCCAAAGACTTTTTCAGAATTAAAGGGAATTAAAGGAGTCATGGGAGAAATGAAGATTGAGCTAAAACCAGGATCCAAGCCTATCCTACATAGACCATACCGCCTTAACCCAAGACTAAAATAGAAAGTCAAGAAGGAGATTGACAAGATGCTAGAAGTAGGCCTCATTTTTCTGGTAGAAGAAGTAGAATGGGTCATTCCAATAGTCATCCAAAGAAAGAAAGACACAGATGATATTAGAGTCTGTGTAGACTATAGGAGTCTCAATTCTTCCTGTGTGCATGACCCTTTTCCAGCATCTTTTACTGATGAGGTACTCGAACAGGCTACGGGGAAGGAAGCATACGCATTTACAGACGGATTTTCAGGCTACCATCAGGTCAAGATCGTCCAAGAAGACGAGAGGAAGACCACTTTCATTATCGAATGGGGATATTTTGCATACAATGTGATGCCATTTGGGTTAAAGAACGTCCTTGCAGGTTTTCCAGGATTTTGATAGTAGCCTTTAGAGATTTCATTCACAAATTCATAGAAGTCTATATGGATGATTAGACAATATATAGCTTGTTCAAGGAACATGTAGCACTGCTAAGACTAATGTTTGACAGATGCAAAGAGTTGCAAATATTACTAAACCTCAGAAAGTGCATCTTTTGTGTGCCACATGGAAACCTATTGGGTCACATAGTCTACCGAGAAGGAGTATTGGTAGACCCTGCTAAAGTTGTGGTCATTATGAACATGGCACCACCTATGAGTGCTAAACAGTTGCGTTACACACTAGAACACACAGGTTACTACCATAGGTTCATTTGGAGATATGCCAACATCACTACACCTCTGGAAAATCTACTAAAAAAGGATGAAACATTCCAATGGACTCCTGAATGTGATAAAGCATTTGAGACACTCAAGGAAAATCACATTACAACACAAATTCTAATATTCCCAAATTGGGAGACGAAATTTCATGTCCATGTAGATTCTTCAGGAATTGCCTTAGGAACTATCTTAACGCAACCCAGAGAGGGAGCTATGGACTACCCCATCTACTTTGTGAGTCGAAAGTTGTCACAAGTAGAGTGCAAATACACAATGATAGAAAGGGAAGGATTAGCAATGATTTATGCTTTACAAAAATTTAGACATTATCTGCTAGGTTCCTATTTCAAATTCTTTACTGACCATTCCGCATTAAAATATCAACTTAACAAACCTGTGTTGGAAGGGAGAGTTTGTAGATGGCTTCCTTCTATTTCAGGAATTTTCCTTCGAAGTTATCATCAAGCCAGGACAATGTAACGTCGGACCCGACCATATATCCAGGCTAGAATCAGGTGAAAGTGGAGGAGTGGTGGATGACTAGCTCCCAGATGGAGACTTGTTTAGGACTAAAGCCATACCAGAATATCTAGAGGATATAGCAATATTTATCCATACAGGGGCCTTCCCTTAAACATATTCCGCAACCCAGAAATGCCATATGGTTGTTAGAGCCACAGACTACCAGTTAATCGTCGGACAATTATACAAACTAGGACTAGATAACATCCTCCGACGATGCATCCTAGATCATAAATGGCAGGATATACTCTGGGAATTCCATAGTGGAATCATAGGAGGCCACGTAGGAGGAAATGCCACAACACAGAAAGTTCTATAGGAAGGAATTTGGTGGGATACACTATTCAAAGATGCAAAAGCATACGATAGATCGTGTGATGTCTATCAACGGGTGGGAAAGCCGTCCCGCCGAGATGAACTACCACTACAACTAGTTAGAGCTATACAAGCATTTGAGAAATGGGTAGTTGACTTCATCGAACAAATCAACCCCACAATCAAACATTCAAAGGCTAGATACATCATTTTCGCGACTGACTACCTTACCCGGTGGGCAGAAGCTGCAACGGTACAGGACTGTTCGATAGACACTGCTGCCTGGTTCATCTTCGAAAATATCATTACCTTCTTAGGATGTCCCAGCAGCCTAACCAACGATTAGGGAGCTCATTTCATTAACAGTACCATAGAAACACTTATAGCAGAATTCATGATTCAACACCACAAAAGCAGTCTATACCACTCACAAGCCAACGGAATAGTCAGAGCTTTCAAAAAAATCTTGGGAAAGGGACTAACAAAGGTCTGTTGCACAAACCAAGAGCACTAGGACGATAGAGTTCCAATGATACTATGGGCCTACAGGAAAACCACAAAGAAACTCCACAGATATACACCGTTACATCTAGTTTATGGAAGAGAGGCAGTGGTGCCTGTAGATTTCATCAGTCCAAGCCTATATATTGCACAAGTCACACATATGACAAAAAAGGAACCAGTGGTGCAGATACCTGTGGAGATATAGGAGCTTGCGAAAACCAGATTTCTAGCAGACTTCCATCAGTCGGTTGAAAAGGAAAGACAAAAATCGTGGCATGATAGACACATTAAGACCAAGATATTCACACAAGGAGATAAGGTGTTACTCTATGACAGTCGATACTAGAAGCATCTTGGCAGGTTGCATATGCACAGGTTGGGACCTTTCATAGTTGCGAAGATCCAACCCTCAGGAGTAGTAAAAATCGCACAACTTTATGGTGTGCTACGACCGGGATGGGTGAACGACACTCGCCTGAAGCCCTACCTATATCAAAACTGAGAAATAAGGACAGTTGCTCAAATTCGATGGGGCTTGTACAATAGTTATATTTGAGTTTCGTTTTCTCTTTGAAATATTGTAAAATTAGTCAATAATGCCCATGTGTGCAGTAGTGCGCCATATCACATAGCTCATTTGTTTTGTTTAAGCGTTGCTTTCTACAGAACAAAGGACTCTGTAGTACAGGACCTGAAGCAGGGAAAAGTCTAGTAATGACAGTCATTAAAGATGATGGAGACAACCTTTGTGGTTAGAAGCACCAGGAATCCCCATCCAATCCGAGTTATAAGCCACACAAAACCAGTCTAGTCACAAACCTTTATTTCCATCCCGGTACCTCGACTGGTGCCGTTAAGTCATAAAGTTTCATTATGCCAAAATTCCATCGAAGTTCACACTGGGATACCCATCCGTCAAACATAAAGGTCTCAATTTGGCCACATCCCTATTCCACTCAAATAAGTAAATGCCAAGATCCCCTAATCGGATTTACCTTGATTAAATTGTCCCACCGGACAAATCACACCCAATTGCGTCTACCCCATCATGATGATGAGCATTTATTGCTAAAACTTCTTGATTAAGCTAGGTCTAAGGCTCTCGTAACTCTACCAAGAATGTATTGTTTCCGAAAATGAGCATAGTCATTTCTAAATTCAGTAGCGTGAACCACTTGGGAACACTGTAAAATCCATAGACACAGCCCTTGTTCTTATCTTCGAAGAATGATGAATGCCGAGACCCACAACAAGCTGAAGCACCATGATGAAAGAAGCAATACCAGACAAACCCTATGACCCCTGGGTTGAGATCGTGGGTGACCTCAAAGGAAAGGTAGAGCATGTTAAGCTACTCAACCTTGACCTCACAGACTCAACTTTTCTCCCACAGATGCACATAGTCGTCTTTTGGGAGATCGCCCCAGACGGAACCGGAGACATGCAATTTAGACCAAGAAAAGACTTCATCAAATTATTCAATTCCACCATCATGAACCTGAGGGACTTACTAGTCTTTGGTACCACAAGAGAGATTGTGCGCTACAAAAAATTCCTAATAAGAAGAGTGCATGACAGAAGTATATGGTTGGACAAGAGATATCCAATCCATGCAACAGATATCCAACAGCTCACAAGACTATCCTCCCAAGGAGAGGATGTGTCAAATGGGTTTCAAGGCCCCAGAAAGCATGGGAAAAAGAAAGGAGAGCTTAGCCTATATGAGAAGTTCAACACAAAAAGAGGATGACCCACAATAGTCATTGAACCAATACTGCCTGAAACAGTCTGGACTAGCAGCTATGTCATAGCCAGCAAGGTTATGAGGTCTTACTATAATGGAGAATGCACCCTAGATGCACTATCAGTCACCGACTTTTGCACACAAGGAGGAGTGTTAAATTAGTGTGGTTTTCTGACAGAAGAATTACTAGTAGCTTGTGAGGAAGCACAGGAGAAGGGAGGAACCTTCACCTATGGATACCTACTTGTGGCATTTACAATGCTCAAATGGAAGCCACCTGTGGGAAGACAACCGGAAATACCAGATAAGGGGCGTATGGAGAAGATGTTTGAGCCATGGCAGTCCAGACCAAAATCAGAGAATACAA
This sequence comes from Picea sitchensis, assembly GCA_010110895.2. Classification (NCBI taxonomy): domain Eukaryota; kingdom Viridiplantae; phylum Streptophyta; class Pinopsida; order Pinales; family Pinaceae; genus Picea; species Picea sitchensis. Next base: position 99,823 of record SNQJ01S0075936.1, read on the forward strand.
CACTTAATAGTGTAGCCTTCGCCAAATGGTATAATGTTATGATAGACACAACACAGAGGTTGCGCATCCCGCAGGAAATCCTCAATTGAAATACGAGGAATATTGCATTCATCATGAACTGGCACAACACATTTGTCTAGCTGATGGCATGCTAATAGGGAACATTTCCACACATAGATGCTACCCTTCTATTTAGACAAGGAAGCTTTCAATAAAGAAGTCATGTCATGGCCATGAGTTAAACCCGGCCTGTGTAAATCAGGGATGCATTATATTCTACCTGTGGAGATGCTCAAGAAAAAAGACAAGGAAATAGGAGAGGGACCGAGCTCAGGCCCCGAGCATAAGAAGTCATATGCTCCAACACAAATAGATCCATAAGAGTAAGAAGAGATACCACAGCTAGAGCGGAAGAAAGGATCGCCCCCTCGGCAGCTTCCAGATGATGTTGTGCTGTTAGGTGTGCAGGTCAACTAAATATTGGGCATTGTTCTTGGCACCGAACCACTAATGAAGAGGCCTAGAATGGGGGTCTCACCGAAAAAACCCCTGAACCCACAACCCCTCGCATCTGCCACTCCCCGGACCCATTCCATGAACAAAGCCACCACTATCATTGACATTCAAGATGACCTAGACCCTGAAACACTTTCGTCCACATTTATCATTGAACACCCTCCACTACCACTCCAATTACCAAACCTCATCATGACCAGTCCACATCAGAAAATAACCTCTGAGACGATCCAACTCAACCACCCAGAGATGGAGGAACGAGAAACCCCACAAATAACTAGAGAACCACCCAAGCCAAGATCAGAAATTCCTGACCCCAACCCTAAATCATCAGAGAAACACATGATGATGGATGTTCTGAATCCAAACACCTAGGAACAACAACCTGAGTCTTCTGCACAGGAAGAAGATGCCCGCAGCAGAGAGGAGTAGGAACCCGATGGTGACCAACAAATCACCTCACTGGCCAAAGGTGAGGGTACCCAAGAGATCACGATGCACGACGCAGATGCATCAGAAGATATAGAGGTACCAGATGCACACAATGCGTCAGACTCAACAATGAAGAAAGACACGATATCCATATGAGCTCAAATGGAACAAGTTCTCCAGAACCCCCAACAATGTATGGAATTGATGCAACTCTACATAGCCAGAACATAGGTTATGACTCTTTTGCGAGCAGAGCTTAGGTTCAGAATCGCACCCACACCACCAACAGAGGATGAGGTAGAAAATTTATCATACCATTCAATAGGAAGTGGCCTCCCACTACAGTGGTGAGTACCCACCAACGCAGGTGTTTCATCTGCCGAACTGGTACAGTGGTCGACGTTGTACTTATTTAGCCTAATCAGGGAATCTACGAACCAGTTGGAGCAGAGGCTCCAGGAGGCCGAGAGATCTGTCGAGATCGCAAGAAAAGAACAATTTGTGGAGTACACATACAGAATTTAGGAAGCACACAATAGACTTCAAGTCCAGTGTAAACAGGGAAAAGTGCAGGAAAAACTTCCAGAAGCCTAGCTAGAGATTCAGAAGGTCGCACCTGAACTACCCGAGGCCAGCGATGCAAACGAGCCAGAGAAACAAATCGAGTTGTTACAACAAGAATGGACACAACTCACTACCCACACTGAGCAGATACAAGCAAAGCTACAACAAGTCCAACAAGAAGCCAAACAATAGCCCCAGTAGCTCCAGGATCAAATGCAGAAGATAATCTTGCAAGGCAACAAAGCCAGAGCAGCATTGCACAAACACACCATGGAATGCACTAAAATCTTCAGAGAAGTCAGGGACTAGATGAGAATCATCGCTCGATGAAATAAGGTTTTAGAGGAGGTCCAAACAAAAATTCAAGTGTTGAAAGAGGAAGTTGTGGTCAAAATGGACCCTATGGAGAAGCAACAAAAGTTAGACCAAATCCAACAGGTAGATAACAAACTCAACACACTCTACAAGGCATAGTCTGTAGCCTAGAAAGAGTTGTGCAACTTCAGACTGGTAATCCAGATAGCCTACATACAAATGCATTAGGCCAATGCAACAGCATATTATGAGTGGAACTCATTGGTTGCGGCCAAGACAAAGGAATACAACAAAGAAACGACCCAAAAGTTCCTTACAAAGGCATCACTCCTTGCCCGGAAATGGAAGGACAAAGTTGAAATCTTTCACAGAGTAAAACACCGAGCTTTAGAGTTGGTACCAGAATTGGGCCCTTCATTTGAGGAGGTAAAGGAAGTAAAGGCACAAATAGAAGAGACCAAAGAGGAAGAAAAGTCGGACAAGGGAAAAAAATAGTTTCTCATGGAGGATGTGAAATAACCAAACGCTTGACTCGAGGACAAGTCAAGGATTGCGGTTAGAGCTTGTTGGGCCCTTTGTTTTTGGGAAAGAACTACGCAAGTTTTGACTAAACAAGAGTTGCACAAACTTCGTCAGAAGCTGGGAGAAATAGTAACAAAAAATATTTGTGGAAGTCAACACAATGCCAGCTAAGCAACAAATGGTTGCAACAGAACAAGAAATCGGGCAAGACAAGAAGGAAGACACAACCCAACTATATATAGGTCTGAATACAATTGTAAAAGGGTTGGGTTTTGGGTTTTGGGTGTTGGGTTTTTGTTTTTATTGGTTAGTTAGAATGTATTAGCTTACATCGATTAGTTGCCCAAGTTATGGGATTAGTTGTTGATACCTGTTGTAAAGTCGAGAGACGACAAGAAAGAGTCTGTAATATGACCTACCAAATGAGTTTGATTCTGTAACAGAGAAAGATCTCAAGGGTAATATGAGGAATAATCAAATTTCAAAATATGATGTGTCTTTGTGTGTTCACTTGTGCATTACAACATTTCTTTATGATTTATGAGTTCTATTTGATGGTTCTGTGTTTAATTGCTACTAGCAACATAAGTAGGTTCGATTCTTGCATTTAGATGGTTCAGATCTAGTAATGGCTCTCATGCAAGAACAAGGAATAAGTTTTGACTCCTCTATGTATACTCATTAGCCTTGTTCCTACCCTTCCCTATCTATCTATCTCAGTAGCACTTCAGGTGAGACTTCTCCTCTTCTGAGGAGATGAAAATGGCAATGCTCTAGACTATATGGTACCTCTTGTTGGTAACCTGAGAAGGACCTTGGTCTGATCAAATTCGCGCCAACAGGTGTCACCTTATTTCAGATTACAATATTAAAATTGAAACCCTTGATCAAGGGACGAAGTACCTTGGTTATTCTCTTAAACCAAATAATTACAGAGTAAGTGATTGGATGTGGTTAATCAAGAAGATTGATAAAAAGATCGGGAATTGGACCTATCGGTTGCTCTCCTTAGGAGGTAGACTTACCTTGACAACTTTATTTTTACAAAGTATACCAGTTTATTGGCTCATCCTGGCAAAAGCTCTGACTTCTGTGCTCCAACGCATCCATCTTATGATTGCTAGATTCATCTGGAAAGGAGGAAAGAAAGGCACAGGTTTTCACCTTACTAAATGGAAAAATCTATCAAAGCCAAAACAATTTGGAGGATGGTGCATTAAACACCCATCTTGGTTCACTCAATCACTTTCCGCCAAATCCTATTGGAGAGGTATTTTTGAAACAAGCCTCTGGAATACAATTCTTCAAAATAAATATCTAAAAGGAAACGATATTGTCTCTTGGTTGCGTAAGGATGTTCACACCACACAAAACTCTTCCATTATCTGGAAAAATTTGATGCACTCACTACCGATCATCAGATGGTGGTTGGCATGGGAGATAGGGACATGTTAATACATTTTCCTTGGACGTGACCCCTTCATCGGTTGTAATGATTTTTATTAGTTTTCTATGCCTCTTTTGCATTTCCTAAACAACCATCACATTTTTACGTTAGCACAAGATACACCGACCGACTCATCTGGAGCATGTCAGTAGTGGATGGACTCCCTTTAGTTGGGTTTAACCGATTCTCTCGATGTAGAATGGGAAAGTTTTGTTAAAAACCCGAGATGTAGTGGCATATTTATTAACAGAGAGAATGACAAAGTCATTTGGTCTTGGAATCGATCGATAGGTAAGGTTACTGCCAAACTAGCATATCAGTCCATTCTTTATGCAAATAATCTGGCTGGAAAGAAGTGGTGGCACAAAGCAATTTGGTCTGTGAATATTCCAATCAAAATAATTTGCTTCATGTGGCTATGCATAAAGGACTGCATCCTCATAGGTATTAACTATCAGAAAAGAGGAGGCATTGGCCCTTCAGTTTGCCCCCTATGATTAAAAGATGAAGAGACTATCACACATTTTTTTGTAGAATGCCATATCTTAGAACTCATTTGGGAAAATGTCATTACAACACTGAGGATCGATAGTGAGTGGAATATCTCCACCATTGAAGGAAACTTGAAATTATGGTTCTTCAAACTCCCAAATTTAAGACACATTCCTTTTATGATTATGTGGGGCATTTGGAAATTCAGAAACATAATTTTGTTTGATAACTGGAACATACTTGATCTCTGGATACATAAAAATATTCTTCTTTCCATAAAATAAAACTCATACAAAGTGGAAGAATATAAATTGGAGGTTTTACTGAACCCAACTTATTTTAATGACAATCCAATTAGCTTCTTTGACGGTGCAACTATAGAAAATAAGTGTGGCATAGGAATTTATCTCAAAATCTCATCTAGACACATTGTCAAAGAACATTTCGCTGGAGGTACAGGAAGCAATATGAAACCCAAGATGATGGGACTGTGGGGAATCCTATTACTTTCCACACATTTCTCTATTAAAAATATAATGGTGGCAGGTGATTCCAAGGTCACCATTAACTCGATAAATAATAAATCCAACTTGGATCTTATTTTTCTCATTCATTGGAAGGAGATGAACAGGTTATTAAAGAATGGTTTTGAGACCATAAATTTTATGCACATCCATAGATAGTACAACAAAGTAGCAGACAACTTGTCTAAAAAGGCACTCAACGACACTTTAGGATGACTATTTTTTGAAGACCTTGATAGTGGATCTATTGTTAGATCCGAAAAGTTACACATCTTATAATGAGGTTTCTAATTATAAACAACAGTCATGTAAAATTAATTATATGCCACTTTAAGTGACTTTATGAATCCACAGGTAAAATCTGTAGAAGGATAAATAACATTCCTACTTCATGGAAGACATATTTTCTGTAATTGAAAATTTCATTCGATTCTAATAAGAATAACAATGAAATTGTTCTTTTCAATTGAAAAAATGGTTCTACCATGAGCGATAGCAAAGATAAATGATTTATATGATTCAATTCTTGCTACTAAGGGTTTTTAAAGGTTTTGGGGCGATTCAAAGACCCTCAAAACCTTAGCGTCATGAATGAACTATGTCCCTAAAACTTTGACACATTGAACTATGTTGAGCACTCAATTTTTTGTAGGATTTGTGGCAAAGAATATTGTTAGAAATATGACCAATTTGTATAATCTTTATCCTATGCCATATCTATGATCTTGCCTCTTTTAGGGAAGTCAAATTGGTTCTTCCCTGAGTGACAGACATGCTAAACAAGGTCCACATCTCAATACCCATCAACAATATCTATTGTGATCATGTCACTTGGTTATTTTGAGGCATGTTAGAAAATATTGATCCATTCCTCATGGGTGGGGAACCTCGCCATCAATGTAAAAAAAATGTATGATCCTTGAGACACTAATTATTGTTGTTGTACATAATTTATGCAGGAGCATATAAATAATATTTATAGACATGGTACAAGATAGGATGGGTTAGTACCACATGCCTCGAGATTTATATTTCAATTTCTCTTTCCACTTGTCACATCATAGCCCTCTTCTCTCCAAACTCTTTTTTTTTTTATACATCTAGTTTGTTTTTTAAGATCCCATCATTCTTCATGATCAACTAAAAGAAAAACATCCCGAAGTAGGCTAATTATGTTCACAATTGGGGCGTTGAGCTTCCACTATGAATTTCATAATCTCATACAACTTGAATTCATATGTACATCATATAAAATTGATTTTTTTTTTCATAAAACAACGTGATAGGAAAATAATGCATACACCATATTTACACATTTATCCATGTACAAAATGGGGTAACTCAAAAGAAGGTATTACATAAATCCTCCACTTATGGAATAGGGATTGGCCTTGGATCTTTGCTCTTGTTTTCTAGTCATAACAACATTGAGCATTATAATGCACTTGGTATTTCTACAATGGATTGCATTTAGTTTGTACCAGCAGTAAATCACACCTTCCTGGTCTCAATCATCAACAAGACCATAGATATAGTATCTCATACTCTCCCTTATTAGTGATGACAATGTTAAGGATGGAAGTTATTAAGCAATATACAAATGAAAACAATAACATAATAAGTGATAATGAAAGATTGAGGCAATATTTTTTTATATATAGTGATAGAATATTGTACATAGTAAAATTTCTATCTACAATGAAGGAAATATTGATGTGTTAGTATGTCCTTGAAATAATCATCATTTTATGAATTTCCCATGTTATTATCCATTTAAAAGTACCATGGGAGTGTTTCTTAAAATTCATGGAAGAGACAAAGATTCACATAAATAGAGTATTGTATATTATGCTACTTCAAAATATGAAAATAATGGTTACACACACATTCCTTGTTTATAGGAATTTCAAGATGATATTGCACTGAATGTGAGTAAATACAAGATGAAGGTGGAGATACCACATAAAGCGTGCTCTCATCTAAATTCATTTAAACACACAACTAAAATGTTGACTTACATCATTAGATAAATCAAAAGGTGTACATGATGTGCACATTGTTGTTTATAAGTTTTGCACATGTGCAATAACCATGGGAAAAATACCATGAACCTAGGTGAACTTTAATTTTCCAAATATTTTGTTGATTTATATTATTTAACTATTATAATATATTATACAAGTTGAGTGGGCCTAATGGTTAAGAGCATGTGTTTTCTTCTTGGATGTCATGGGTTCAAATCCAAAGGGGGGTAGAGTATGTATACCTCTGTAGACTTTAGCAGTCAAATCGTTGTGGGGAGGGGATCTCATATACCAATTTGGTGTCTCTCTTGCCATGACCTTAAAAATAGATTATTATTATTATTATTATTATTATTATTATTATTAAATTAAAATTAAAATATCAAATATAAAGAATAATAATAAATTTTGATCTATACAATTTGGATGAAATGGATTCACAATTTTTTACTCTATTACTAACTTTATGAATCTTCTACTAAAAAAGTATGTAAGTATTAGTTGAATCTTGTACTAGAAAATTATACTAAATATTGTATTTTGTTGATTTTGTACTTTTTTTGTAAGTATACAAATCCTACTAGCTATTCACAAACTGTACATAAATTTCTTGTCTCCTCAAAATTCCAAATAGCAGAAGTTTTCCAAAAACAGAACCTCGTAGACCCATAACTATTTTCCTACCCAAAGAGAGAAACAAAGCTTAAAGAAAAATTGGAATCAATTATAACTGCAAATAGACAAAAATCGATATAGATAACTAACAAATAGACAAGAAAATATGAACCTGTAAACATGAACATTTGAGGATTAAAGGACCCATAAAGGGTCAGACCAAAGAGATCCTTTTCAAATATAGGAAAGAGGAGCTTGCGAAGTAGGTGTAGAAGTGTTATCATTGTGACCCATGTTCATTGGAGTTCCAAGTGGTTGATTAAATTCTCATGAGACTTGGAAAGAACCTCCATTTTTATTGACTAATGAGGACATCATCATGATGAGAATCTAGTTCTGGTCCTCAAGTGATTCCATTATCTTCTTAAATTGTCAGTAATATTGGTCCTTGGGAAGCATTCCCTGAAAAACAATAGTATTCGTACGCCAATACAAATCCAGGGTTTTGTAAAATTTTGACTCCCTGGTATGAGTACAACCCATATCAAGGATGATAATACTCACCTGAGAATCAACTTCCTCATCATCTTGAGCCTAGAGAATGATACAAACATTTTTTTCTAGGGTTGGCATGGCAACATGAACCTCTTGGGGAACCGACTCTACATAAAACTCAGTTGCAAAAACAACAACCTTGGTAGCATGAGTTTGATGGACATGGTTTTTCTTAGTTTGTCCTACATGTAGAGCCATGGAGGTAGAACTATTAAAGAAAAAAAAATACCAAGGGGATAATGAGAAGAACCAGAGAAAACGATAAAAGAGAGCTCACAATTAAACAACAACCAATAGACAAAGAAAAAATGGGCCAGGGGAAATTCCACACCCAACTTAAACCTTCCATGAAAATAATCATCACAAGAGTGTAATGTACCAGAAAACTAGAGTGATTAATTTCCATGAGGGATATCATTAGTGAAAATTTTCTGAATATCCAAACCTTGGTATTGTCTCAATGACTCTCACTTCTTATCCTGAATGCACCATGAATCCATCGGCTCATCACATTTTTACCTCTCTATGAGATTGGGATGATGGATGGGACAGGGCCACCCATCTCAACATACTCCTCACACTCATCATGTAGCACTTGGTCCAAGGGATTGAAGTAGAGAGAGGAAGAGAGTTGCACGACAACTGAAGAGGGTAGTCACTAATATATTTCCATGCAAAATCCAGAGGCTTAGAAGGGTTTGATATTTCTTGATTAGATAGGAATTCCCAAAATTTATTATCTTCAAGTAAAATATGGGAGGAATGATAGAAGGAATATGGGGTATAGTCAAGTGAAGGAGGTAAAGGAGAGCTTCCAAATGATAATTATGAGATACTTTACATGGAGGGGAGCCATTTTGTATTTGAGTGAGAATATGAATTATAAGACGTGAATCTCCTTCAACAATAAGTTTGGAAAAAAAAAATTGGGCTATTTGAAGACCTTGGATCAATGCCATGGGTTCCATTTCATTTTTCGATCTTGTTCCCCTAAAACCATAGTATTCTCTGAGGATTTTCCCATTACCATCGCTAAAGATTCCTCCATAGTTGGTTGAACATGGATTTCCTTTAGACACACCATTGAAATTCAACTTGATGAATCATGATGGGGGAGGGGACTAGGAGGAAGGTGAGGAAGGGAAAGGTTACCAAGAAGGGGGGGTAGGGGAAACGAGTATAGATAAGGGGGAATTCTAGGTCATTGCATTCGATATCCTCATCTATCCATCTTTTGGAGTGAATGGTCTCCACAATATTAATATTGATCTTGTTCCAGAATGAAGGTTCTTGAGTGGATTCATATTTGAAAATGCATCGGTTTCTTTCTTTATAGGTTTCCCATAGAACAAAACTAGGGAAGAGTTGCCATATGTGGTTAAGGATGGGATTCTAGAAGATGGATGGATTCCAAAAATATATATCTTCCTTGATAGAATATTTGATGTGATCACATTACCAAAATGTAATGGCTCCCAGGTGCCATTGTTAATGTATTCAACTTCGAATAGGTACTTCCACATAGGATTGGTGTCTATCATGTGGAAGTCATCCTTATTACCTTTTAGTACCTTAGGAAATTCACTTTATGGGTCATTTATTAAAGTGAATGACCTTTTAGATTAATGCAAATTTAATTAAGTTAAATGCCTAAGTATATTTGGCATTACCAATTTAAGTGAGTTGATTAATTCCTAGTCGTTATATCTAAAGTGAAGGGGAGATCCAAATCTCATCCCTTGTGCTAGTCTCCAATTTTGACCATATTTTTGCCTATATTATGCTAGATATACCCCCATTCCATATCCAGTATCATTCCTTTCTGGCCTTACCTTGATACATTTCACATCATTTTTCCCTAAATGGAGCTATTCAAGGTATTCATATGATTTGAGTTATTTTTAATGTATTTTGATACTTTAAAAATTATATTGATACTAACATTGCATGAGTTATGTACTTGTTTCCTTGAAACAGATTTATCAGAACCAAGTACCAGCTTGCACTTAGTGGAGATGTCAAAGATTTGCACGATATTGCTAGATTGGAATGACAGTTCCGATTCATATGATTGATCGAGTTATAGTTCAGATTTCAAATCTCAAATTAATATTGAAAGAACATAATGTGATGACTCAAAGAGGAATTATAGAACCATTTGTTATTATGCTTATCTCTATTTCATAGTTCACGCTTCTTGACACTTTTTGTCATGAAGATGTGAACTTAGTTTTGACAAACTTTGAGTCATTTTCGGATCTAAGATTCGCTCAATTAATGTACCTATGTCCAAGTATATTTTTGGGATTCATGATTGTAGATGTAGAGAGGATCTATATAAACTTAGATCTCTCTCTCAAGAAACATGTTATGTTATGTTATGCGATATTGTTGATAATACAATTTTTGAACTGTGCATTATATCATCTTTTCTGTTAATGACTTGAGTTAATTTTTGAATTATGGGGCATGATGAATGATATAGTTATGCACGAAGTGATTTGATTTATTTATGGTTTCGTTTTAGAGCGATTTCACCTTTTGGTCGGGCCTGCCAATAGGTTCAATTCGCTTTCCCTTTTCTATAGTATAGTTAGTTTGTTTCCAGTTTTAGAATCTATGTGTGAATTATTTTTAACTTGAAACTGTTCTGTTAATTTCTGACTTGAATCATTTTTGTTTAGTTCATTCTTAGTTTGGTATTATATCATAGATCATTGCATATTAGAATGAGTTGCTTGCCAGTTGTGGAATTTGATGAATAATCTAATTGCTAATTAAACTCTCTTAAATTAGTTTAGATTTACTATGTTTTCAAGTTTCTAGTTTAATCATGATTTGAAGTTAGTTTGAACTCATATTTACTTTGTTTTTAGGGTAGTTCACTTGTGGTTTGGTTAAAGGAAGCTTCCGATATTTGTAGGGTAAAGAAGGACATTGATTAGTTTCACTTTTATTAGATTTAGAATTGCTTGGTATTTAGATTGAATAGAAGGTTTTTAAATGTTCTTTCTTGTATGTTCAAGGTAGATGTTTTGATGATTAGGTGTTTAGTTAATGGTAGATAGAATTGGATGATTTCTTTGGATTAGGAATAGAAATACATTTGATTAACTTAGAATTATTTCCATTAATTAATTAGACAAGATATGATCAGTTTTAAGATAATCATTAGGATTCAATTTATAAGAGTAAGTTTATGTTTTCTTCTTAGAATAACATTTAGGTAGAAATCATAATCTTACCAGCACATATAGTGTAGCAGCTCTAAGTTTACTTACCCTGGTTTGACAATTTAGTGTTTTTAGGTAATTAAAATCATTAATGCAAAAACCTGACATTTTTGGCGCCGTTGTGGGGAGCTATTTAGAAGGTAAGTTAGATAATTGATTTGGTTATTTTTAAATGCATTTGGTTTGGTGTGGTATGTTTAGCAGGTTGACGAAAGAGGAGCTCTAAGATGAGGGGTAAGAACCTATGCATCTATTATCACAGGTTCCTCTAAAACTCAATCTTAGTCTTTATTTTATATAGTATGTTTTCATGAGAAATAGAGATCATAGAGATAGATTTAGGGGAAGCTCAAAACAACAAAAAGAAGAAACCTCCACCCAAAAAGCAATAGAAACTGAGACTAGAACTCTAGCTGAGGAAACCATAGAGCAAAACATAGAATCAAGAATAAAAAAAAATGAAATTGGATTATAAGGGGATAATACCATATGAGAAGAACTTAAACCATTTATCATTTCCCCTCCAAAACCAGGAAACACTACATACCGACAAAGTCATACTCCTAGTGATCCAAAATCGGTCGACATAGTTAGTCCAGAAAAAGTGCAAGCTATTTTCAGGAACCCTAACACTATAGTTTCACAAGTAACAACTACAACTGTTGACTCAGAGGTAATAAGATCCTCAGAAGAGCCAATAGGATATAGTTATTCTGTCAAAAGGAATCCATAGAGGTGGGATTTCATACCCTCACCAAAGAAAGATCAGATTGCATATACAATTTTTGGTAATCCTTTTAACATGACAGAAAGGGAGAGAGAGAGAGAATTGGAGAGAAGAGAAAGGGAAATGGATAGAAGAGAGAGGGAAGAAATTCATGTTGAACATGAAGAAGAAGAACAAGTAGAGAATGAGCCAAGACCAGAACCCACTTTTGGGTTTCCAATTTTGGATTTGGTCCAAAATGTCAATATGAAAAATATCCCACCCTCAGCACTACCAACCTTTTATGGGAGAAGTATTGAAGACCTAGATGTCTTTCTTTTCGAATTTGATATCCTGTGCAAGAGTTATAATTATCTCCAAGATGCACATAAGTTGAAGTTGTTTCCTGCTACCCTAAAGGATTGTGCATTATGTTGGTTCATGAGTTTAGGAGAGTATCGCATTAGATCTTAGGAAGATATGAAGACAACATTTTTAAAGAAGTACCAAGACTATTGTAGACCCAAGGATTCTCGAAATGATATTTTTAAGATGCAACAACAAGATGATGAGAGCCTTGAAGATTTCCTAGAAAGGTTTACATATACTCTTCAAA
>SNQJ01S0075937.1:0-18521 GCA_010110895.2 Picea sitchensis
AAGCTCTTCTCTGCTTCTCTGCACGAAGAAGCCAAAAAATGGTATGATAGCCTTCCAGCGGCCAGCATCACATCCATGGACCATTTTGAAGAGATCTTCCTTGAAAGGTGGGCTTTAAAATTGGAAGATGTACAATCGCTACTAAAAGAGCTTTTAGGTGTAAAACAAGAGAATGGTGAGTTTGTGAAGTTTCTTTGGACTAAGTTCCAGAAGTTGCTTCATCAGATTCCGGAAAGGCATCGTCCTGGAGGAAAGTTCCTTGTTTATCTCTTCACAAATGGACTTCAAGCGCATTTGAATTTCCTCTTAAATAAAAGGAAGTCAGACACACTTGAAGAAGCTCGCGACATGGCCATCCAGATCAAAAGGAATCTCATCTCAAGAGGAATCAGCTCTTTCACCATGGATGCTATCACCTTGATGGAAATAGTTTCCCTTGAAGGTTTTGATACACAAGAGGTAAAGAAACGAGTTTCCAAACAGAACGACAACATGATTAAGGAGCAGGAACCTGAGCAAGAACTTGAACGAGATGATGAAGTATCCATCTATGCTCCTCCTTCTGATGAAGTCATGCGAGAACCTGTTTCTCCTGTGCAGCAAAGCTAAGATGAGGTTAGTCATTTTCCGCTTCAAAATTCTAATGATACTGTGTTCTTTTGAATTAAAGAACACAGTGTCGTTAGAATTTTGAAGTGGAAGCCTCGGATGAAATGGAGACAGTCCATGGGGATGAAGAAACAACCTGCGGCTGAGAACATCAAGCTCCTCGAAATACCTGCACAAAAAAGAAACAGTAAGTTACCCTCCTCTTCTAGTTTTTGATGATGCTTTAGGTGAGGTGAAAAAGGAGGAGGAGGAGGAATCTTCAAAACCTACATGTTATGATACCCGGAAATCAGTAAATTGATGCGGATGAATTCATACATGTTGGAAGGCGTAGGTGGGATATGGTGGTTATGACCTAGATCCCATCTATGACATAAGTCATCTCCGGTTGTTGCTTATACGTTAAATCACATCAGATTTCTTTTGACCAGTGGCACAAAGGAGATGAAGTCTTTACTGCTTTCAAAGAGCACCAAGGATGACAGTACCTTGTTTTGGATTATTTTCAGTCTACCTTGAGATGTTTGATGAGTATCTTGAGCATGAATCCTTTTGTGAAGATGATTACCGACCACCGTTTTGTTCAGACCTTGGTACAAGTAGGACATTGTTTGCTTAAAGGAGGTTACTCATGACTTTTCTTCCCAACCCGCAGGTTATTACTTACTTGCTTTTCCATTGAGGGTGTGATTTGGAAATACCTTTTAGATGTTGGGGTTTCCTCTGGGCAAACCTAGACCCCAAGGAATTTGGTTGGGTAGTGCTATTGCCGATCATTTTTCAACCTTCTCTTGATGATTTTCCGGCCGTCTACTAAACTTTTGTCAATCAACTTCCTTAGGTTGTGAGGATGTCCTAGGTAACCGATCTACGGGCCCTTTGAGTCCGTTTTACTACGAACCTTGTACTTTTATGACCCTTTCTTGGATAGGATTAAGTACTTTTCTCAAAGATGGACTTGAGTAATTTTGACCCCCCACGCCTCCATGAGTTAGACTTTGAGATATCCAATGATATGATATACATTACAACTCATGGCGTTTTAATGTGATGTATTCTTTACATTTTTGGTTTATGATGAAGCACAAAGGCGGTATCAGGGAACGTTCTTTGGATTAGCCATTGATTTATTTGACTATCAAACCTTGGAAAGCGGCGGTAGAAATCTGGTAGGTATTTTGCTTTGTATTTACATTTGTTGCCAGTACTTTGATATGCACATTTATCAATTATATCTTTGTTGCTTCATGGGGTGGAAACACCACCCGCGTCTTCTATCGATACTTGCACAGCTTCAGTGAAGCGGAGTTGCAGTCTACGTCGAGTGCTGAGGTTCTCATCTCGCTCTGCGGTTAAGCGCATGTCCAGAGTTGGAGCGGATGTTATCTTCGCTTGTCTCTAGGGATAACTAGGAGATCATGTCACCATTATGGTCCTAGACATGGAATGCTAGAGAGTAAGCGGCGAGACGCTCAGTCTGCAGGGGACCCATGTTCTTCTTCGAAGCGAAGCTTTGTCTGTCAGCGTGCCAACCTCCATCACTACTGGCCTGGGCTTGCATGAGAAAGGCTCTTGCTCCATGAGGTAAGTGGTCAAAGGTATCATGGTATGTCATATTTGATCGTTATAACCTTCTTATGGCCATTAAGATCTCTTTCATCTCGGATAGCGCTGGATCTTACATTAATCCACTTGACCTTTGTTGGGTTGATTGATGGGGTAGCCTAGCAGTTGGTATTTCATGGGTTTTAGTTTAGCCACCCGAGGGGTTTAAGCGAGAACCATCGTCTTCTCCCCTCATATTATCACTTTCATCTTAAAACCCACTCATCATCCCATTCCCCTGATGCAGCCATTAGGATGACCATCGGGGGCACATCTTGTCTTGTGGGAAAGAAGGGGCTAAAGGACCGGTACTTAGTGATAAAGAATAAAAGCCATAGGAAAAATGAAAACCTCGAGAGGCTTGGCGAGAGGATCCCCCAGAAGGCAATAAAAGCCTCTCGATAAGAAATAAAGGGACCACTAAGAAAATGATAAATAATAAATGCAAGACCTAACCAAGAGGATGGGAGAATCTCATCGCGGCCGAATAAATTCACGATCATAGGTATTTAGCGGTATGACATTACCCACCATCGGTCACCAAACCAGGGCGGTGACTTTTGGTTGCATGGACAAAGGAAGAGGGGTCTCATCACAAGAGCCGACCTTCTCATTTACGCGAAGATCTTGAGTGGGTAGCATTTGTCATTTCGGCCACCGAGCCAAAGCTGATGTCGCATCTTAAATTGAGCTTGTAGTAAAAATACAAATAAAGAAAGATAAGGCAATAAGGGCTTGGAAAAAATGCATCATGGCCGGGTACAACTGGCCCTCCTACAAAAGCCCCGCAGTTAACACCATCCTAGGTCTGACTATGAGTAACATCCCTAAAGCCACATCACATCACACTATACATGGTTTGAATAACCCTTTGAGGAAAATTTCCATTTCTTGTGGTATTAGCGATAGAGTGTAACACGGTTTCCTAGCTTTGTATAGTGGAGTGCATGTATAATCTTTGAAGCTCTTAGAAGATTTGTGGGATGTTATGCATATATTTGATAAAATTTAATGATGAAATATGATTTACATTGCTATGATGTCTAGGATGACTGAGCCCCTGGAGGCGTAGTCTTTGATGTGCAAGAAAATGCCCGGAAATGAGGCCAGTACGAGAGGATCCCGGTGCATGGGAGATGGTGGTTAGGACCTCTACATGGAACACAGAAGAGCCTGAGATGTAAGGACTTTGGGGATGGCGGAGACCGAGGAGTTGTGAGCAGAAGAGAAAGAAGAAGGGCGCCCTCATCGGGGCGTTTTGGCATAGATCTAGCCATGGGGATCAGCCCCTTGCAAAACAAGCCCAACATGCCACCCAGGGCTAGCTGGACACATTCTGGAGCAGAGGGCGGCATGATGGGCTTGTTTTGCACACTCAGCAAGTTCCAGGAGCACCAGGGGGGCCAACGTATGGGTTGAAGGATGATGATTTTTCTCTAAAAGGGCCAACGTCTCCCCATTAGGGGCTGATGCCTCATTATTAGCTCATTTTGGCATTTGGGCATGTAAAAGTGATAAATGATTAAAATTTGTAATGTTAGCCTTGGCCGATATTTGTTGACCTATTTGTAAATTAAAGGTCAAAAGTATCATATAAATAGAGGGCGTTTTCTCCTCATTTGAACATAACATAACCTGCTCTCATTTGAGAAGTCATCTTTTAGCTCTTGTTCTAGGTTTTATTGTCTCTTGAGTGTGGCGCAACCTCTTGGAAGGATTATTTTTTGGCGAAGTGGTGCTTTATACTATTGGAAGATTTACAACTAGGAATGATTTAATGCTTCTTCATGAAATTGTAGTGTTTTCTCTTCAAAACTTCTTGATGAATGGTTGTAGATTAAATATCTTGCATGCATTGTCATAATTTTGCTTAATCTTTAAACCTAGGGAGCCAACACACAAATGGGTTATTGGTTATATCCCATAGTATAATCTTATAGCCAGGCTACGATTTGAGAAGGTTTAGCCTAGCCACATAGCTACACTAGCCATCTCTTGTCTTGAGCTGGTTTTGAGCATAAATTGAAGAAAGAAGCGTCCTAGGCCTAATTGAATTTACACCTAGGGTTTACTTCTGGGGTTTTGAAAAGCCTTTCCATAGCAACACTTTTAAGCCATAGGTTTTGTGTTCCTAAGCTAGCCGTTTGCCAAGGAAGTCTCAAGGAAAGGAGTGAGAGTTCTAAAGAGGCCTAGCTTTAGCTACACTTAGGCAAATCTTTCCTTCTTAGGGTTTGGGTTGGTGGCCTTGCCATAACAAAACCATCAAACCCTAAGCTCTCTAATCTTTAAGTTTAAGTCCTCCCTAAAAACATTAGTCTCACTTCAAGTTGACTCCATTAACCCAGGCACTAGTCTATAAATGATTTGAAGCTTGTTATGCCTTGACTTCTTTCAAACTATCTCTAAGTGCAAAACCTAACTAACCTAGCGTCTAACCTAGCTAGTTTTTGAACTAACCTAAAGCGATTAGCGTTTAGCCTTTAAAATTTTGTGGATGGCAGAAAAGTCGGCTGTTATCTCTTCGTAGTCGTGGATTTGTTTTACCTTTTGTTGGTTGAATTTGTCAAAGCGTCACTCCTTGGCTAGCTAACTTCTGGAGACAACAAAATTTATATAGAGGTGGCGTCATACATGTTAATCTCTTGCTTGGACCTTAACGTTTTTGACTTTGTCACCCTCCTTTGATTGGTTTTGAGCTATTGATTACATTTTACATGAGCTTGTTTGGTAAAAGCGTTATTGCTCTTTCCCTTCAAATTGACTTATTGACAAAGATTGACGTCACACACGTAGCAGAAATAGTATAGGTGACGCGACAACATATTGTATGTGAGCTAAATTGTTATATTTGCATTAATGATATGATACAAGGTCTAATATTGAACTTTGATACTTGATTGTCTTTTATGCTTTGTTGAAGAAGTGATATAAGCTTTGTCTCTTTTTAGCTATCATTGACTTAAGAGTCAATAGCAATTGATTAATTGCTCATATATGTATTGGAAGATAGTCGTTAATTTTATGAAGTATTATGCTATGAAGCACATATTCTAGTTTTCTTTGTCTTGTCTTGCAAAACAGGTGCATCATCAGTGGAAGGCCTTTCTTGGCTATCGAATTGACAATGTGAAAGGGAACTACTTTGACTTGGTCCATTACCCTTTAGCCTTTCATTAGCTTGAGTGCTTAAAGGGGCGTCTCCACGGACCAACCCTCCTAAATGAAAGAGCCCCCATCGGTGGCGGAGTGGGTGGGGAAGCTCTATTCTGTAGGTTTTAAGCCTTGACTCAAGCTCCATAAACCTTTCCTACAACCGTGCGATAACACACTCGCGACAAATGACAAGGCAAATCAAGCATCCGAAAGGGCGATCTAATGACCTCCTCAGAAAATCCACCGATGACCCGCCAAAGGTGAATCCATGGGAATAACGAGGAAGAAAACACCAGATCGATCATAGGCAACCGAACTAGGGCCGCAGGCACTCGTTGAAAAAATGTAGCTAAGGCTTCGCATAAAAAATACCACATGCGGCTACAAGACCTATGGGAACGATCATGAAAACCAGCGACAAGAACCCAACCCTCGAGCATGAACGCGAGTTTGTGGACGAGAAGAAGAAATCAAGTCTGTGACAGTGGGTGGGGAAGCTCCTGTTACGCCGGTTTTAAGCCTTGACTCAAGCTCCTTAAACCTTTCCTACAAACCGTGCGATAACACACTCGCGACAAATGACAAGGCAAATCAAGCATCCGAAAGGGCGATCTAATGACCTCCTCAGAAAATCCACCGATGACCCGCCAAAGGTGAATCCATGGGAATAACGAGGAAGAAAACACCAGATCGATCATAGGCAACCGAACTAGGGCCGCAGGCACTCGTTGAAAAAATGTAGCTAAGGCTTCGCATAAAAAATACCACATGCGGCTACAAGACCTATGGGAACGATCATGAAAACCAGCGACAAGAACCCAACCCTCGAGCATGAACGCGAGTTTGTGGACGAGAAGAAGAAATCAAGTCTGGGACTAGTTGAGAGTCTGTGGCTAATTGAGAGTTTGCAGCTAGGGTTTCCCCCAACCGTAGAAGATTTTTTCCATTTTTATGTTATATATATATGTTTTTATTTTATTTTTTTATATTGAAATGGATTTTTATTTTTATTTTTTTTTAATTTTGTTATTATTATATATATTTATATATTTAATGAAGTTTTCAAACTATATATATAATTTTATATAAATATTATTTTTATTTAAAAAACAAAAAATCTTCCTATAGTGGGAAAGTAAAAGCTTATTTGCGCAAACTGTAAGTAGTTTTAGATCAATTTCCAAAACATCCTAGAATTTTTTTTTTTCAAATATGAAATTTAACTATGAAAATTTGTCGCAAAATGTTGGAAAATGTCGAATCAAAATAGACATTCAGGAATAACTTATTTCCAAATTCTCCTTTTCTGATCTTCCAGATCGTAACTAGGCGTAAGAAGATAGCATACTTAGGAACCCGACGACTCTCGATATTTTTGAAATCTGCAACTTGAAAAGCATTTTAAGAATTTTTTTTACCTCTTATGTAGGCCTCATTTTTGTAGCTCCTAAAACTCTACTTGTTTTCCTCCTTCATATATATTCCTTTTCCTTTAGATCTTCCTGCCAATGGTGATTAAACGAGGTAGCTCTTACTGCACCACCAAATGAAAATTTTCTAAGAAACAAATGAAATCCTATGGAAACAAATACAAATCAAACTTCAAAACAAAACTTATAGATATTAAAAAAAACATGTAATCGAATGTCCCTCATGCTTACTGAGACCCTGCTGTCACCAAGTTATATTTTCGACATGAGTTAGCTTCTTTCTTTCCATGCATCAAACCAAAGAAAAAAAATCAAATTATTAACGCCTAATCCCTTAACATTATCCCCATCAACGACGCCAAAAATGTCGGGCATATTTATATTCATAAATTAGACATTAAATTTATCAATATGGTTGCTCGTAAGATTGTGATGATGCCGACAAAATATATGCATGAGTATGTTACTAACTCTAAATTAAACACACTGAATTCAAAAGTACTTTGTTTGACAAGGCACTTCCAAGAATTAGAATTAAGTTTCCATGTCTTGTAACCAACTGCATCAACAATTAACTTCATGAATTATCCATTTCTTGTAGCTTAATCAAACTGAAATGAAAAATGCAAGAATTAAAATCAAAAGAATCTCATATTGTGAATTAGAGGTCCATGGCTTTTCAGCTTCTGCAAAATTCTCAAGTTCAACAATCAAATCTTTGATGCACACCACACTCGACCGTTGACACACTTTGAAAATTAAACAATCACGAAAACCACACTTGCATAAAGGAAATAAATCATTGTGAAAAGGAAAGACGAAAATAAATAAAAGACAATAAGCATCAATCATTTCTCCATCCTTTCAGAGCATGCCTACTCTATAGAATAGAGCACTGAGACTAATCTACAACATAATTGCAAACTGCATGAATTATAAAACAATATCCTTGAGCACTAGTGAGTGTGTGTCCAGATGATTCTCCTGTGAGACCCAGTGAGATAGAGATCTGTTGAATTGGACGTCCCTGTGGCTGAGCACATGTGGGCTTGCCCTTAGTGGCTGAGCACTAGTGGGTGTGTGATATCTCTTTCTATATTGCTTAAGAGTTATATTTACCTGTAACCCTAATTGTGATGTAAAGGGTACAGGTCGGCCCCACCATAAAGTGAAAGATAATTAATGTAAAAGATAATTAATATGGTAATTATTAATTATATTCTGAGTTATTAAGGTTGGCCCTATTGTTCCAATAGACACATCATTTGATGTGATAAGTTTTGTATAAATAAAGGTGAATCCTCATTGAGGAAACACACTTATCATTGTGTCATCTCATGATTTTAGAAGTTGAGGTTTGAAATTATGAGAACTGAAGCACCCTTTTGTGTGCTAGGTTTGGTGATGGTTGTGGGAGGTATTTCTCTTGAGAATATAGCAAAGGATTGGCTGGGTTTTCTTCCCTTGTTAAGAAGGGTTTCCCAGGATACTTCTTGTGTTCTTATGCATGGTTATTCTTCTTGTGATCTTGTTTACCGTAGTTAATGCATTGCTGCTACAATGTTTATGGTTCAGATAATGCTAAACATAAAATGAAATAAACTACATGCATGTGTTTATCCATAGTGAAAACTTAACATGGTATCAGAGCGGTTATTGAAGGTGACCATTGCACAGTCAAAGAAGGCAGTTGTGGAAAGTTTGAAGCTGCTAGACCCCTGCTGCTGGTATAAAGGAAGGTTTAGACCCCTGTAATTAGTGTTTAAGGCTGGACGCATAGGTCGAGCCCTGTTTAGGGTCTTAAGAGGCAACCACAACAAGAAGAGACCCCTCTAGGGCTTCCACAGTTAGAAGGTGCCTAACAACAATAGACCTAACAATCCTCCTAACTGTAGAGTTAAAATAAATTTGCAGTCTGGTTTTGTTGAAGAAGATCTGGGGTAGATTTGAGGCTATGAAAGCAAGAAAAGGTTGATGAACTGTAAGTTTTTGAAGTTGATCAAAAGGACAATTTTTATGACAAAATTTAGGCCTGTTCTAAAGATGTTTTTTTGAACAAAGTGATAAAACAAATTTCAGGCATGTTTTAAGACCAGATCTAAGGTGAATTTAGGCACTCTGATCCGAGGCAAATCTAAAGCTTGTCTTGTAGCAGAGAATAAAATCTGATACAAGGGAGATTGTTAGGCTGAGATTTCTGAGGCAGTGAAAAGACAATTTTCTAGGTTACACTTAATGAGTTTCAGGCTTGATCTAAGGCCCATGCCATAACAAAGAACAAGGCTATTTTTACCAGAGTTGTTCATTGAAATTGAGGCATTTTCTAATACTAATCCTAACAAGAATTTCAGAGAACTTCAAGGGGTTCTTTGGACAGTCAGAAGAGGAAAAATTCTAGAAGTAACCTCGACGAGTTTCAGACCAGGGTTGAGTTCCCTCTTTTGAAACAAACTTCAGGCAACCATTAAGAATTAAGAGACAAGTGTCCTGGTGATTGTGACTATAAATGATTGTTGTAACAAAAAGGTAAGGCCACAAGTATTGTGGACAACAACATTCAAGTCTGTGAGAATTTAAAATAGAGATTGTAGCCTTGAGAACCATCTCTCTCAAGCACATGACAACTTAAGGTTGAAAGTGATGAAGTCACATATACCAACCTTGTTCTTGAATACATTCATGCTCAGACTCGTCGTGCTTGAGACTTGGGTTATGATATGCATGTTATCTATGCTTAAATTCTATGTAAGCTACATAAGGAAGCTTATCAGTCCTTGATGACAATTGAAAAACATGCAAAGATCATATTTCAAGTTCCATGTTCATATGGAAACAAGCGTGCTTGAAGGCTAGTGCAGATTGTGAAGGAGTATCATTACTCATCAAGAGATTGCCCAGAAAAAGCAAGCATAATGAAGAACTGACATTGTACACTCTCAGGTATGCACTTGTATATATTATTTGTATCATTGTCATGAGGGTACTTGCAGGAGGAAGGAAGCCTTGCTGCAATCGTGGATCCAGAGGGATCTCAGTGCATTCAGAGGAACAACACACTGGAAGTGAAGACTCCAAGTTTGATTGTTTTAATTACCATGACTCTAACCTGCATTTCTAAGTTTGTTACATTACAAGTAGGTGTTGTAGCTGTGACAACAAACCTTAAATTGTTTTGATTCTAGAGATGTACTCATTATTCTCCTCTAGAAGATATTCTTGTCTTGTTTCCTTTTGTTTTTTTTCTTGTTCCAGGCAGGTTAACAACAAAGGAAGATGTTTATCCTTCAAACTTCAGAGGGAGTCACTTGACTCAGAGGGAGTCAAAACTATTTGAGGAGGAAGAACATAATCATCATTGAAGAAATCAAATCAATGATACATGATTAGAGTCTACCCATGATTATGTGGGCATAATCATGCATGACAACAATATATGTTCATAACATGAGTCCTCACCAAATTTTGAAAAACATATCTCCCGAAGAAACCTTCACCGGAGTGAAGCCTAAGATTGGACACTTCAGGATATTTGGGTGTCCAATATACTTTCATGTACCCAAAGAGAAGAGGTCCAAGCTAGACCCTTCAGGCAGAAAAGTTACATTTGTGGGATACAGTCTACATCCCTGGTCAGAGACAGCTTGATGTAAGCAAATACGTCATCTTTGAAGAAGAGATATCCCTTCGAAAATCCAGATAATCTTAGATGGAGATTGACAACGAGACAGTACCTTCTCCCCCTTCAGTAGTTCATAGGGAGACAACTATTGTTCCAGTTGATCCAGTTGCTCCAGTTGATGTCCCCAGAGACATTGCAGTAGGCCATAAAAGGCCTTCTTGGGCTCGACAAACTCTGCAAGAGGCAGAGGGACATGCAACTCCTCGAGGCACATTCCGAGAGAGAAAGAGACCAAGAAGATTTTCGAGCTATTTTTCAGCCATGAGCCACATCATTGATACTGAGCCTTCTTTTCATGGATAAGAAACAAGTCAACAAGTATGGCAAGATGCCATGATAGAAGAGTATCGGTCCATCATGAAGAATGATGTGTGGGATATCGTTCTGAGACTAGAAGGGAAGTCTGTAGTGACTTCCAAGTGGACCTATAAGATCAAGCATGCAGCTGATGGAAGTGTCGAGAAATACAAAGCGATATTTGTAGCTAGAGGACTCTCACAAGTAGAGGGAGTTGACTATGATGAGACATTTGCTCCAGTAGCCCGATACACTTCCATCCGTACTATCATTGCACTAAATACATCCATGAGTTGGAAACTACATCAGATGGATGTAAAGACAACCTTTCTCAATGGTGATATTGAGGAAGAAGTTTATATCGAGCAACTAGAAGGATTCGTGATACATAATGAGAAATCTCATGTGTGCAGGTTGAAGAAAGCCTTTTATGGACTAAAGCAAGCACTTCGGGCTTGGTATGACAAAATGGATGGATTCTTGATGAGCTTGGGATACAACAAGAGTGTTGTTGATCCAAACCTATATTATCATACTGTTGGTAACAAGTGCCTAATCATGGTCCTGTATGTGGATGACTTATTCCTCACCGGTTCAGAAAGACTTATTGTTGAATGCAAGTGAGCATTGACTTATGAATTCTAGATGAAGAATCTGGGTATGATGCACTACTTCTTGGAACTATAATTATGGTAGAGGATTGATGAGATTTTCCTGAGTCAAGGAAAATATACAATGGAGATATTAAAGAAGTTCGGTATGACAGAGTGAAAATCCATGCCTACATCGATGGCGATGGATTTGAAGAAAATGAATGATGCTTCTACTGATTCATGCAAGATTGATCCACATTTTTACTGACAACTGATTGGATCATTGATGTATCTAGTTAACACCAGACCTGATATATGCTATGCAGTGAATGTACTTAGTCAGTTCATGAGTCAACTGAGACAAACTCACTGGATAACATTGAAGTATGTATTGAGATATCTATGAGGCATAGTTGGATATGGCCTGAGATATGCCTCTAGTGTAGACTTGGGTGTGCAGGGATATGCCGATGCAGATTGGGCATGGAGCGCAGTGGACCGGAAGATCACATCCAATTGTTGTTTTACCTTGGGGTCTACCATGGTTTCCTAGTGCAGCAGGAAACAAAGCTTCATGGCCTTGAGTATCGTAGAAGCAGAGTATATATCATTGAGTGTGGCAGTCCGCGAAGCAGTGTGGCTTTGCAAGCTCCTGAAAAATTTATTTGATCATGAGATGGATCCTACCATTATTCATTGTGATAAACAGAGTTGTGTGAAGCTCTCTAAGAACCCTATATTTCATGATAGATCGAAACACATTGAGATAAAATATCATTATATCAGAGACATGGTGAAGAGGAAATCAATACATGTGCAATACCTTCCTACACATGCACATATTGTAGATATCTTCACCAAACCGCTTGCCAAGATGAAGTTCAAGTACTTCTGTGAGAGACTTGTCTTGGTG
Source organism: Picea sitchensis (assembly GCA_010110895.2). NCBI lineage: Eukaryota > Viridiplantae > Streptophyta > Pinopsida > Pinales > Pinaceae > Picea > Picea sitchensis. The sequence continues at coordinate 12,280 of SNQJ01S0075937.1, forward strand.
GAGAATGCATCCTTAGCTGAGAGGAAGTGTTGATGATTATAGGTGCATGAGACATCCTCCAGGACACAGACTGAGTGAGTCGGCCTGTGAGAGAGCCCATAAGTTGGGTGTGCCCATGAGATGGGTGTGTCGTTCCTCTTTGAGAATGAGATGGAACATTGGGTGCCCCTGTGTGGGGAGGATGCCCATGCGATGGGTGCGTCGTTTTAGATGAATCGATGTGTACCCCTGTGAGGGGTGAAGGTGCCCATGTGATGGGTGTATTGTTCTCCTCTGTGTAGAGAGTTGAGACAATGTGATACTCCAGATGATTCTCCTGTGAGACTCAGTTAGATAGAGATCTGTTGAGTAGAATGTCCCTGTGGCTGAGTACAAGTGGACGTGACCCTAGTCACTGAGCACTAGTGAGTGTGTGTCCAGATGATTCTCCCGTGAGACTCAGTGAGATAGAGATCTGTTGAGTTGGACGTCCCTGTGGTTGAGCACAGGTGGACGTGCCCTTAGTGGCTGAGCACTAGTGGGTGTGTGAGATCCCTTGCTATATTGTCTAAGAGTTAGATTTACCTGTAACCCTAATTATGATGTAAATGGTACAGGTCGGCCCCACCATAAAGTGAAAGATAATTAATGTAAAAGATAAATAATATGGTAATTATTAATTATATTATGAGTTATTAAGGTCAGCCCTATTGTGCCAATAGACACATCATTTGATGTGATAAGTTTTGTATAAATAAAGGTGAATCCCCATTGAGGAAACACACTTATCATTGTGTCATCTCATGATTTTAGAAGTTGAGGTATGAAATTATGAGAACTGAAGCACCTTTTTGTGTGCTAGGTTTGGTGATGGTTGTGGGAGGTCTTTCTCTTGAGAATATAGCAAAATATTGGCTGGGTTTTCTTCCCTTGTTGAGAAGGGTTTCCCATGATACTTCTTGTGTTCTTGTGCATGGTTATTCTTCTTGTGATCTTGGTTTACCGTAGCTAATGCATTGCTGCTACAATGTTTATGGTTCGGATAATGCTAAACATAAAATGAAATAAACTACATGCATGTGCTTAGCCATAGTGAAAACTTAACACTAGCAAGTAATATCTCTACACAAATCTCTCTAATCAATCTTCCATGATTCTTCTCCATCCAAGATACTTGAGTGATTCCCCCAAATCTTTATCAAATCCTCAAGAGTTCAAAGAAGAAATTCGAATCTGAGGTTAGGCGAACAAATATGACTTTGTTGGAGTCTTCAAATCTACCTGTAAACATCATAGAACTCATCCAACTTTGATATATAAGTGAAACCATGCTATTTTTCTAATATTTAATCATAAATTCACTCAAAGTACTAAAATAAATGATTTGGAAAATAACAAGTCTAAACCCATATGTAATCATAAAAATGGTATTAATGTAAAGTTGCGGGAAAGAAAAATATTGTTAAAAGTGAAGTAAAAGGTTGGTGAAAAGGTGGTATTTTGGTCACCCAACAAGGGTCATAATAAGTATTTATTATGGATATTTGGGTAATTAAAGAGAATGATAAAATAAGTAACCATAATTAATGGAGAAACCCTAAAGTATAATAAATAATTAAATAATGATCTCTGGGGATTGAGTTCTTTACCACAGATGGACTCTGTATAGATATGGAAAAGGATGAGAAAATGACATATCTCTTTGGTTGATCTATAGATAGAAGAAGGCTCAATATTGTTGGATGAGTAGGAAAAAACATAGAAAATGTTGGACTAGAAAAATAGAAAAATAGAAATTATGAAAACATACCTATTGCATGTCCCAACCAGCTAGAGGTAGTGTAGCAAGTGAGGAAGAAGCTAACTCTTTCGATTATTGACTGAACATACTAGATAACTTTCCTGTAGGACTATGTATTGCATGGAAAAGGAAATGTCCAATTGAATTAGCCACCTTTCCATGGAGTGATTAATACTCGAAAATCCCTAACATTGTGTGATGCTATGCCATTTTCCACCAAACATCATTTGACTCGCTCTAATTTAATGTGAAAAACTCAAACTTACATTATTTACTCAAAATTACATTCCAACATTCTAACTGTAAAAATAGATTATTTAAAATAATTTGACATGACTTTGAACCTCAAATCTCACAAATACATATCTAATGAGCTCTCAATGTAGTTAGTTAAAGTGATTCACTTTGTGAACAATCCTAAATGTTTATGTTTCACAATACAATTACAAATTCAAAAAGGACATTTCATGATTTTGTCGACCATAATAAAACATAAGCTCTTTTCAAAAAAATGAACCTGCAATAAAATCTATGCATATATAATGCATAAATCAAGTCGTGAAAATGGTCCCCTTTAATATCTCTCGCATAAGTTTATAAATATATATGTAGCAACAATATACTACACAAAATTGTTGACAACTAGATAAATCAAGTTATGATCATTAATTCACCTTACCATTATAAAAAGGTATATTTTTATCGAGCCATAGAATGTCTCACAAAAGCCTAAGTGATAGAATGATAGATTCCCCAACCTTCACCTTTTTTTTTTCTATGGTGATGGAGATGCTTTCGTTGTTAGTTTTACCTTTGTAGTACTGGTCTCCCAAGGTTCCTTGGAAGAATCCCCATTGAAAATTTGCAACATATCTTTGTTTTCTGCCTCTTTCCTTTCACCATATTCATTTTATTGTAGAGAAATATCATTTCCATGACCATGTTTTGTTGCACTCAAACATGTCACCAATTGTGTTGTAAGGACTATGATGATAATAAACAACATACCATAAAAACTTATGAGTAGCAAGAAAGTTAGAGATGAGTTAGACCTTTGACTCTTAGAATATTTTCCATGTTGACTTTTAGTTTGTATAGTCCTAGAGTATGAGATCTTAATATNTACAAATTCAAAAAGGACATTTCATGATTTTGTCGACCATAATAAAACATAAGCTCTTTTCAAAAAAATGAACCTGCAATAAAATCTATGCATATATAATGCATAAATCAAGTCGTGAAAATGGTCCCCTTTAATATCTCTCGCATAAGTTTATAAATATATATGTAGCAACAATATACTACACAAAATTGTTGACAACTAGATAAATCAAGTTATGATCATTAATTCACCTTACCATTATAAAAAGGTATATTTTTATCGAGCCATAGAATGTCTCACAAAAGCCTAAGTGATAGAATGATAGATTCCCCAACCTTCACCTTTTTTTTTTCTATGGTGATGGAGATGCTTTCGTTGTTAGTTTTACCTTTGTAGTACTGGTCTCCCAAGGTTCCTTGGAAGAATCCCCATTGAAAATTTGCAACATATCTTTGTTTTCTGCCTCTTTCCTTTCACCATATTCATTTTATTGTAGAGAAATATCATTTCCATGACCATGTTTTGTTGCACTCAAACATGTCACCAATTGTGTTGTAAGGACTATGATGATAATAAACAACATACCATAAAAACTTATGAGTAGCAAGAAAGTTAGAGATGAGTTAGACCTTTGACTCTTAGAATATTTTCCATGTTGACTTTTAGTTTGTATAGTCCTAGAGTATGAGATCTTAATATTAGAATCAATGTCACCAGTCATGACTCCTTGCTAATGAACAAGAACTGCAAGATTGACTTCTCCAATTTGTTGATGAATATCATGTATTGCTTTCTTTCATATGGATCAATATGAGGATCATACCAACAAATATATTTGGTTTCTATGTATTGTAGAAAATTTCACCCAAAACTAGGAAGACACTGAGCCAACACACTGATTTCAACCTCCAATAAAACACCAACAGTAATGCAGTAAACTTAACAACATTGTACTGTACTTTATGAGAAAAAAATACATTGACTAAGCAAATTGAAAATTAGCAGTGGAAACTAAAAGAACAATGGACATCATTCAACCACATTTAACACAAAGATTATCTGGGCAATGCACCTGGAAAAACCCACAAGGGGAAAACCAATCCAAGAGAGATTATTGATTGAGGTGACAGAGAAATATTCTGAGATTACAACAATATTTTATAACAAGAATAAAACAACACTTATCTCACAAAACACAACACAAAAATCCTACTTGAAATCTGTGTCAAATTGTCTTGAAAAAATTACAACTGCTTTACAACCTATACAACCCAATTCATTCAACAAAACAATTACAAAATCTTGATAAATGTGCCCATATTTGCTGCAGTACAACCCTCTTCTATATGGACTTGTTTCCTCCTGTAAATGCCTACAATCTTCTTCTAAATATGTGATGTAGAAGCCTCAATTTCTATGCAGCCAAAAAAAATAGTACGACCCTCAAAATACATACTATACGAACTCTCTTTTCTTATGTATGAACCATCATACAAAGTTGTACTAGTCTTGGGATGCATGCCCTCTCTCCCTCTTAGAAAGTGCGCCCCTTATCCTTTCCCCTTCAGTTAAATCTCTCTTTGTTTCTCTTGGAATGTGTGTTCCTTCACTTTCCCTCTCAAGCTCTCCTTGAAAAGTGCACCCACTTCTCTCTCAAGTTGTTTTTATGCATTCTTTAATGAGTAACTTCCCTAACCCTAGATCTCAAGGGTTGAGATTTTATCTTGCTCCACAAGATCAACGAACATGAATTAATCTTTCGTTGAGGTCACTTAAATCACTTGAGTGACCCAAACATTATAAAGTCACTTTTACCCATTAAATAAAAGACCCAACTTGACTTTATAAAATCACTTTATAAAGTCACTCGAGACACATTTTCTCGTCACTCCTAGGCTGGCATCTCGAGACAAAAATTAAGCTGGAGGCACAATACTAGACTGCCTTATCAAGACAACACTACTCCCCCTTTCGAGGGAGGTCCTTTCGGACTATACCGAGCTTATCTTGAAATTTCTCAAACTTTACACGAGATAGAGGCTTGGCCAACACATCGACAACCTATTCACCAGTACTAACGTATTGGATATTTATGGCTCCTCTTTGCACCATGTCACAGATGTAATGGTATGTAATCTCTATGTGTTTCGACTTGTCATGAAATACACGATTCTCTGTCATGTTTATGCATCTCTGGTTGTCACATAGGATCGTGGTTGCTTCCATCTCTAAGTTGAATCGACCTGTCAACAAATTTCAAAGCCATATAGATTCACATCTGGAAGAACATGCGACAATGTACTCTTCTTCCGCTGTACTGAGAGCAATGCTGGATTGCTTCCTACTCTGCCATGAGATCATGGTTGATCCCAAACTAAAACAACATCCTGAAGTGCTCTTCCTGTCAGAGACACTTCCAACTCAATCTGAATCAGTGTACCCACTTAGTGTGAAATCATGATCTCCATCATAACTAAGACCACAATCTAATGTACCCTTAAGGTACTTCATCACATGTTTTGCAACAACTAGGTGAACATGTCTGGGTTCTACCAGAAACTAACTCAAAGTGTTCACGGCAAAACAAATATCTGGTCTGGTGTTCATCAGGTACATCAACGATCCAATGATATGTCTATACAACATGGCATCAATCAATTATGACGAAGTGTCGACCAGAAGCTTCAACTTCATTTCCATGGGTGTATTCATGGACTTGCACTCTAACATGTCGAATCTCTTCAGGATTTCGACTGCATACTTCCCTTGGTTAAGGAAGATTCTCTCTGGGCTTTTCCATACTAAATAATGCATTAGGCCAAGGTCTTTCATCTCAAATTCTAAAGCGAGCTTCTTCTTACATTTGGTGATGAGCTTTTCTTCTCCAGTTAAGAATAAGTCATCCACATACAACAATAATATCACCAGCTCATCATTCATAACCTTGAAGTAGAGGTTAGAATCTGCTTTACTATTGGTAAATCCCAATTTCGTTAGAAAACTGTATATCCTGCTATACCAAGCTCTAGGAGCTTGCCAGGGGTGATCTTAAGAACCCCCCCCTAAATTTATATATATAATAAATGGGTGAATCCCCATGATACATAGGAAAAATTGAAGGTTATTTTATCAATAATATAATATGTATATATAATTTTTTAGCGAATCTTTTAGTCAAATAAATAATCTTGTAAAATCTTGGCGAATCTTTCACTGGATTATAAAATCTTGTAAAATCTTGGCGAATCTTTCATTGAATTATAAAACCTTATAAAGTCTTGGCGAATTTTTGATAAATTACAAAACCATATATAATAATAGGAAAATGTATTCATTAAACTGTAATATACTCATTTTACA
>SNQJ01S0075937.1:27588-37978 GCA_010110895.2 Picea sitchensis
TGAATGGTTATTTCCTGTTATGCATTTACTTTATATGCTGTGTATGTGGTTTCATGGTGAGATTGAAATCTGGAAGGAAGAGGGAATGAGTTTCAATTGTTTCTCTATTTGAGCCAGAGAATTCCTGCAAGGAGTGCAGTTGAATTGTCCGTAAGGAGTGCGTTGACAGAGGGCTTAATTAGAGATAGTTTTTGTTCTCATCCACCCCAGAAGTGTAGTTAGACACAGGAGCCGTGCAAGGAGTGCACAGGCTAGGGGAATATCGGGGTTGCGAACCTGAGTAAAGAGTTGGGAGACTGTTGTTGCAGGTGTGCACAGAGTCGAAGACTTCAACACTTAGACGTGGTTGAAGGGTTGCCGCAAGGAGTGCGCGCAAAGATCTTTGATAAAATATTAGGAGGGATAGGCCTTCAATATTCATCGAAGGATTGCACAGAGAAGTTGGGGTTGAAGTGTTCAAGCAGGTGCTGTAAGTTTACGAGCGACGAACGAGTTCAGTGGAAAGGAACTCTTGGTCCTTTCACAGAATTCATCCAGAAGGAACGGACGGTCGGTATTCTCCGAGGAGAATCCGCGAAGCTCCGTGAACCGTCAGATCTTGTGGATGTGCAGGGAAGATAAGGCGATGTATTCCCAAAAGGTTCCAAGCTCAGGAGGGGAGGAGCCGTTGATCAGGACCACGAGGGTCGTTGGGTTCACACGTATATCGTGTATCGGGGTTTCGTTGATTGAAACTCCAACCCATTGCAACTGGAATTGCGATATTGCGAAGCGCGATATCCCAACAGATCAGAACCGTCCATCAGTGGGGACGTGTGTCAGAAATTCTGACAAAGTCGGAGTTTAGAGCATCAGAGATTTCAGAGACAGGATTCTCATATAGCTTGGAATCGCGAAACGCGATATCCCGACGGTGAAAGGATAGTGTGGGGCCACAGTAGGATTAGTGGAGGACAGGTGGCACACCGTATCGGAGTTCGGGGAAAGTAAAGTCTCGAAACTTTGGACTTCAGGATTCGCGATCCTGCGAACCCCGAAATCCCGATAGAAGTGATGGGAAGTGGAAAAGTCAACTCACACGTGTGTGTCGGAGTTTCGGTGTATCGGGTATCGGGAGTCGGTAAGACGAGTTGCTTGGTATCGCGAGTACCGAAATCGCGATAAGGAAAGTTCCGATAGAGGAAGGAGAAAAATCAGCATTGACTGGCCATAGGGTCTCGGGGATTCGAGAGCCCAGTGATCGACCTTTGACATCACGAAGTCGTGAAGTCCGATTCCCTGATAAGTAAGAAGGGGGCCGTGTTGAAGAGTTTTGTGGGTGTAGATTTCCCGATAGGGAAGTAGAATAACATTTAAGTTCTTCGGGCCGAGAAGGGTGCAAAGATCCTGTGAGCGGACGCTGCCTGAGGGCGCGCCTACGTCAAACTGAAAAATAGCCTTTCTTCCCCTTCTTCTTCCAAGAAAAAACCTTGCAAATCATTTCTATCCAAGTGCCAAAAATCTATCCACTGAACCTCAAAGCACAAACTCTGATACCATGTAGAAAATTTCACCTAAAACTAGGAAAAAACTTAGCTAACACGCTGATTTCTGTTAAGGTTTAAGATATTATTAGATTTCTTTGCATTTCACTAGAAAACAATAACATATATAGGATCACTGAGAAATACAAAATCACAAGAGACACATCATTTATCTTGGGAAACCCTCATGGGGGAGAAAACCCAACAAAACTTCCTTATTATAGATAGCCAATATAATGCCAAGAGATAAATCAAACAAATACAAAAAGTCCTCTCCCAAGAATGCGTCTCTCTCTCTCTCTCTCTCTCTCTCTCTTCTCCAACTATAGCTCTGAACTTGTCTCTTTATGAACAAATGAGTGTGTGTCTAAGTGAGGTGCTAGCCTACTTATTTATACAATCCTGGCATGTGTGGAGGTGTCTTTTCATTGGTAGGGCCAAATTCTTCTTCTGGGTGGTTATAACCACCTTTAATATACATTTTGTGGGAAAATTCTTATTCTTCCTATTACAATTATGTTTTGACCAATCTACAAAAGGGGATTTGGCCATTTACAATACCTGACATGATCAATCCACAAAAGGGGATTGATCTAATGAATAATACATCAATAATAATTAGAATACTCTTTGCAGTTACATTATTTCAACACTCCCCCTTAACAATAAGGGTATTCTTCAACAACATCAGGTGAGAGAGAGGACAACATCATCAACAACATCAGGTGAGTGAGAGGACAAAATCATCAACAACATCTTGGAACACTGACTGGCATATCTATAAATAATCAGAAGTTTTTCTCATCAGCAACATCGTCATTCACAATGGAATGAAATCATCATCTACATCAATATGGATTAGTATAAAACTAATACATCATCATCACCACAACACGAGGCTGGTCACATCATCACAACATGAGGCTGGCACATCATCACAACACGAGGCTGGCACACTACACAACAATTAAGCTGGAATCACAACACAACAATTAAGCTGGCAACACAACACTCGACTGGCATCTCAACACAACAATTAAGATGGAAGCACAACACTAAGCTGGCATCTCGACACAACAATTAAGCTGGAAGCACAACACTCGGATGACATCTCAACACAACAATTAAGCTGGAAGCACTACACTCGGCTGGCATCTCAACACAACAATTAAGTTGGAAGCACAACACTCAGTTGTCATCTCAACACAACAATTAAGCTAGAGGCACAACACTAGGCTGGCATCTCGGCACAACAATTAAGCTGGAAGCACAGTACTAGACTGGCATCTCGACACAACAATTAAGCTTGAGGCACAGTACTAGATTGGCTTCTCAACACAACGCTACTCCCCCTTTCCAGGGAGGTCCTTTCGGACTATACCGAGCTTATCTCGAAAGTTCACAAACTTTACACGAGATAGAGGCTTGGTCAACACATCGACAACCTGTTCATCCATACTAATGTATTGGAGCTTTATGGATCCTCTCTGCACCATGTCAAAGTTGTAATGGTATCAAATCTCTATGTGTTTCGACTTGTCATGTAATACACGATTCTCTGTCATCTTTATGCAGCTCTGGTTGTCACATAGGATCGTGGTTTCTTCCATCTCTGACCTGTCAACAACTTTCGAAGCCATATAGATTCACAGCTGGTAGAACATGCGGCAATGTACTCTGCTTCCGTTGTACTGAGAGCAATGCTGGATTGCTTTCTACTCTGCCATGAGATCATGGATGATCCCGAACTGAAACAACATCATGAAGTGATCTTCGTGTCAGAGATACTTACAGCTCAATCTGAATCAGTGTAGCCACTCAGTGTGAAATCATGATCTCCATCATAACTAAGACCACAATCTAATGTACCCTTAAGGTACCTCATCACATGCTTTTCAACAACTAGGTGAACATGTCTGGGTTCTACCAGAAACTGACTCAAAGTGTTCACGAAAAAACAAATATCTAGTATGGTGTTCATCAGGTACATCAATGATCCAATGATCTGTCTATATGGTGTGGCATCAATAACTTTTGACGAAGTGTCGACCATAAGCTTCATCTTCTCTTCCATGGGTGTGTTCATGGACTTGCACTCTAACATGTCGAATTTCTTCAGGATTTGGACTGCATACTTCCCTTGGTTAAGGAAGATTCTCTCTGGGCTCTGCCATACTAAATAATGCATTAGGCCAAGGTCTTTCATCTCAAATTCTGAAGCAAGCTTCTTCTTACATTTGGTGATGAGATTTTCTTCTCCAGTTAAGAATAAGTCATCCACATACAACAACAACATCACCGACTCATCATTCATAACCTTGAAGTAGAAGTTAGAATCTGCTTTACTCTTGGTAAATCCCAAGCTCGTCAGAAAATTGTATATCCTTCTATACCAAGCTCTAGGAGCTTGCCAGGGGTGATCTTAAGAAACCCCCCCCCCCTAAATTTATATATATAATAAATGGGCGAATCCCCATGATACATAGGAAAAATTGAAGGCTATTTTATCAATAATATAATATGTATATAAAAAAATTTAGCGAAACTTTTAGTCAAATATATAATCTTGTAAAATCTTGGTGAATCTTTCACTGGATTATAAAATCTTGTAAAATCTTGGTGAATCTTTCATTGAATTATAAAACCTTATAAAGTCTTGGCGAATTTTTGATAAATTACAAAACCATATATAATAATAGGAAAATGTATTCATTAAACTGTAATATACTCATTTTACATATTTGGAAAAATAAATATAATTTGTCCATCCTCTAGACAACGTTGCAAGCATCATGGGTTGTGTTTGTCAATGATCTCATTGTTATGATGCCTTATGACACTCACAGTGGAAATACATGGTAGGAAACTCCATGTCAACAAAAAATGGTATCATACTAGATAGTAGTGATGATGAATTTGAAGGACTGTTGAAATCCCAGTAAAGTGCACCACTAAACACTAGTGAATTGTGTTGGATGCCAGTTATCATATCCCCTTGAGTGGGATATTTCTATTACATAAATCAGATCCAAAAATAACCTAAAGGGTGGTGCCCCTTCTACTACCCATTACAACATAAAGCATGCATGGATATTTCACCCTCTCTATTGTTTCATTATCTCCAAGTATCACCCTTGTTTTTTATCAAAGCATGCATGAATATTTCATGACGGATCAAAGCACATTGAGGTGAAATACCATTACATCATAGACATGATCCAAAGAAAAATTGTAAATCTACAATACACATCCACGAGCGAGCGGGTAGCTTATATCCTGACCAATCCATTGCCATTGAGATAATTTGAGCAGTTGAGAGGCAAGCTAGGTGTGGCTGAGAATGACTCCCTCATTGAGATGGAGTGTTAAATTTGACAACATAGACAATCATTCTCCAATGAGAGGCCATGTGGGCCACCCTAAGGATAGTCAGGGAGATTTGTAGAATCAACTAGTCTTGTGAGGTATTGACAAAATCTAGGGGGAACGTACAACCTATGTGAGTCAAACAAAAAGTCAGGACGAATGAGATGCTATATGATCTTGTGAGTCTAGCCAAGACAAAGGCATAAGTCTTGTAAGTCTAAGACAAAAGTCAATATGTAAGTCTAATGAAAAAGTCAGGGGGAATGTATAACCTCTGTGAGCATAGACAATCTAGTGCAAAATTAAGGGGGAATGTACAACCTCTATGAGCATAGACGGATTAGTGAAAAATCCAAGGGAACCGTACAACCTCTGTGAGCCTAGTCAAGCCTTGTGAGCCATGAGAAAAAGTCAAGGCATCTAGCAAAAGCTAGGTTGAATGTACAATTCCTATGAGCTATAAACAAACAATCTTCCTTATGCAAATAAATGTAAATGTATTGATCTAGTGCATTGGCACATGTAACATTATCCACGAGGAAGAACTTTTAATTGCCATGTAGTAAGTCGAGTTGAATGTCAAGGTCGAGTTGTCAAACTCAAGTTGTGAAAGTCAAAGTTGCATGTCTAGGTCGAAGCGGTCAAAGCCAAAGTTGTCAAGTCATGCATGTCATGTTGCATGTTGCATGACGAATTGCATGCATGACAAGTTGTATGCATGCATGTCAAGTGGATGTTGAGATGCTTCACATGCATATCCAGTTGTATGTTGAGTTGCATGTCTAGTTCTAATTCGAGTTGAAGTCCAGTTTTAATTCAAACTAAGTGAAGTCTCAAGTCCAGTTCTAATTCGAACTAAGTTGAAGTGTAAAGTTGACATGTTGGGCTCTTAAATAAGCACAGTATCGTAAAAGCCTCAACTTTCTACAAAATCTGGTTTTTCCTGGGTACCATTCTCGAAATGAAGGAAAAAAAAATCACTCTCAACCTTTATCCATAGTTGAAATCATTAAAATGTAATAAAAAACTCTTAATGAATAATAAAAGACTTGTCCAATTTTAATTCCTTAAAATTTTAGAAGTCATTCAACAACAACTAGGAACATTTCATCTCAGCTAAATCCTTTAATTTGAAACTCTTTTACCTTCAGGGGCTTGAAAAGGAAGACGTGTTCTCCCCCAATGTTATGAGAAACAAATAATTTGAAATGGTATTTTTCCTTTTTGTCTTTTTTTTTTTTAATCTTAACTTTTGTCTAACCTTCATCCAAGAGGGTACGATGAATACTGCACTCCACGTGATTAAATAATCCTCATTGGCATTGGGAGGCCTTTTCATAACACCATTTTCATCAAGGAGTTAGGTCATCCACATAGCCAAGCATATCAAGATAAACATTAGGATTTATATTTTCATCTGATTCCACCCAATGGTTGATCAATTTTGGAGTCCTTCCACCAAGTGGGATTTGATTCATATACTTGTTTGACCGTAAACCACTTTAGAAAGAAGTTTTAAAGAAAATCGAGTGACTATATTTGAATCAAACCTTGTAGTGAAAAGAAACACATTCATAGTCTAGATGAAACCATTAAAGTCTAAAATGATTTCTTCAGAAAGACCATTGCTCAAATTAGCTTCAATGCAGATTTAGGGACAAGTAGAAGATGGAAAATTTGTCATCTATAAAGCCAAGGAAATTAAACTTACCAGAGCATTCCTATTGGTAGTAAGGGAGTTGGTATGCCAATATTCTAAATGCATGCTAGGCATTTACACTCACACATGCACTAAATATAGCATTTTGGTGTACAAGTTGAAACCTAACTACCAAGTTCTCATAAAATGGTTAGCCATAAAAAAGAACTAAGTCCAATGGTGAATGTTAGGGGAAGAGACTGCAAGAAGGAATCCCATGACTCAACACCCAAACCTAAAGATATTTTAGTATTGGTCAAATGTTATTAAACTTATAGATCAAACCATGAGCTAGGTCAGAATCTTCCTCTTCCTTAACCTAGGAGGAGTCTACTTTTAGAACCAACATCGAGGAAATTTTTTTGATGTAAAAGTAGGATTGGGGAGGATTCTTTGAGGTCATAAATGAATACTTGAAGTATAATAAAGGCACGTCCCCATTTTGGGTATAATAAAGGCACCTTTTGGGTGGCATGAGGCCATTCTTGGATGGAGTAGTCATTTCACTCAAGTTGAGGGTCGTGGGGATGACTGAAAGAAATGCCTAGCCACATCAAGAATCACATGCAATATATTAAGAGAAGTAGAGGAGATGGCAAGATGCAAGGAGTAACATCATTAGTGGCAAGGGTAGAGCTCAACAAAAGAGGGGTGGCCAGGAGTAACATCATTAGTGGCAAGGGTAGAGCTCAACAAAAGAGGGGTGGCTAGGGAAGAGTTGGATGGAAGGGGGCATAGATAGGGTATAGCTTCAACTCTGTGCAAGGCATTCTGATTCATCGTCTACACTAGAATAAATGGTAATATTACAAAGGTAGAAATTGTCCTTTTTAACAACATCAATCTTAAAAGACATATATTATGTCAATTATTGTACCAGGTTTGACTTCTATTAATAAGGACTTTAAACTTTATTATATAGTATATGCCTATATAATATAGAAAGAATGTGTACAAATACTACCAAAAATTAATATGAATCAAGAACGTGTCTTCTTCCAAAAGGCATATAACAATTAAACACACATTGTTGATTACATTGACTAGATTACTCATCCAACACCATGAATAAAAAATTGCTATTCACTATATTCTTCACTGAAATGGGCTGATAATTGAATTTGTTTTTGCAAAGGTTGGGTCTTTGCTTAACAGGCTAGTATGTCTTCGAAAGCAGCCCTAACTCTGTTAAGTAAATAAAAAATCATTGTTCATGATATTCTTCTTCATTGAAATGAGATGATAACTCTGTTTGTTTTTGCAAAGATTGAGTTTTTGTTGAAAAGGCAAGTATGTCTTCGAAGGCAGCCCGAACTCTTTTAAGTAAAATAGTGGTATGAAGCCAAACTCTGTTATGTAAAACAATAGTATGAAATGACAAGGAAACTACCAAAAAGTAGTATGAAATAAGAACATTGTCTTCTACCAAAAGGCATATATCAACAAGGAAAATCACTTGCCACGTCAAAAAAGTAGTATTAAATGACAAGGAAACTACCAAAAAGTAGAATGAAATGAGTTGATAACTTGGTTTATTTTTGTAGAGATTAGGTCTTTGCTGAAAATGCATGTCTTCAAAGGAAACCCTAACTCTCTTAAGTAAAATAGTAGTATGAAATGTCAAAGAAGTTACCCAAAATTAGTATGAAATAATAACAATGTCATCTATCAAAAGACATATATCAATACAGACAATCATTTGCCCCATCAAACAACCGAGAATCATCTGCCACGTAAAAAAAGTGAAGTAGGCATCGTAAATTATAACTAGAATACTCCTTTAACACAATGATTAAAATCCCCGTTCACAATATTCTTCATTGAAATGAGTTGAAAACTTGGTTTGCCTCTGCAAAGATAAGGTCCTTGTGAAAAGGAAAGTGTGTCTTCAAAGGAATCCTTAACTCTGTTAAGTAAAACAACAAGTTTCATATATAAATGCTTTAAGGATAGATAAAATAATATGTTGTGCTAACAACAAATCAATGTTATTTATCGAAAGATATCCTTTTCATTCACTGGAATAAAAAATATTTGCATCAGTTTGAACACGTTTGGTGATGTCCTTTTCATTCATGAAAGTCTTGAAAAGGCTGAGCTTAGACTTCAAGTTTATTTCAGATTTATAAAAGAGAAAGTGAGGGTTTCAAAGGACCACCTTTCAAATCTGGGCAAGGGTTGTCAAACCACAACCATTGAACAACTCTAGAACATCTTCCATAATCTAGCATGATTTCCGACGAAGCAAGTCATTGTAGAGTTAAACCACATTTGTTGATTAGAAGTTCTTTGGTAACACCCCTGTCTAGTAGAGTTAAGGAAGGGGTTGTTGTTTCTGTGTAGAAATTGGCCAATTTTATGTGGGGTTTTGCATTGAATGGAGGATGAAAAAGAGACCTAGCCAATGAAAATCGGGCATTGTTCTTTGTGAATAGTTTCCATATTATCTGGATAGACATTGTATGTGCAATAGAAAGGGGCCAATTATAACTGTGTTGGCTATGTGAAATCTGAAAGAGAAATAACAAATACCTGGAGTCGATGAGTGGATGCCCGCAATGGGTCAATCCAGGCATAACTGACAATGGATTGTATGCCAAAGCTTACCAGTTAGGTAAGCTTTGGCATACAATCATCCAAACATAACTGACAATGAATTGTATGCCAAATATTACCAGTTGGGTAAGGTCAACATCATTCCAAAATAAGGGAGAAGATGAATGATAGTTAAAGGAAATGGTTGTTTGTTGTTCACAACAATAAATATATATATTATGTTATATTCGTTATTTGAATACTTGGAATATTTGGGGACCATTTCATGCCAATATGGTGAGCTAATAACATTGAATGGTATAGCACATGCATAAAGAAACCTACAATTTTTTGCATACACATCATCTCTACAACCTTGGTCAAGGAAATCTGATAGTGTTCTACGTGAAGACAAAGGTGAGAATGCAGTACCATGGGTCGATGCAACTTGACCAATGAACATTCTTTGTGTATTCTCATGTTCAACCTTTGGTTTTTTGGCTTTGTTTTGTGCTACCTCCTCTTCCCTTTGGTATTTGAGTCTTTCTTCAGGATCCACTTTCGAATGAAAATTAAGGAAGGGGATGTTGTTTCTGTGCCCAATTTGACAATTTCTATTCCTTGTTTTAGCATGAAAATAAGACAAATAAATTACTCCCTTTGGTGTCCTACTCAACATGAAATATAAGGATGATTTTGTGTGTTAACTTTGGTATTTTAGCATGAATAAAGGAGCACTTCCTTAAGCCCAAATTTGGCATTGTTTTGTGACCAATCGTCGCTTCCAGGAAAGTGAAGAGAGGCATAAAGTTTTGTGCTAACTTTAGAATGAAAATAAATGGAGAAGTGCACTTCCCTTTGAGCCCAAAATAATGCCATATTTTTTTTCTAAGTTTACATGAAGATAGGAAAAGGAGGGTGCTCACATTAGCATTGATTTAGCAGTTAGACATGATTGGAGAAGGGGTGCCTTTTCTCTTTACAAAAACTGCTCTAATTGGAATCCTAATGGTGTTGGGATGAAGGATAAAATGGATACTACCTACAATGATTATGACCTTTTGTCACTAGTACATTCAATGGACACATCAATATCCAATGTTCTTCACATTCAACAAGTACTCGTGTATCATCCTTTCTTCATCTAATCTCTGAGTCAAAAGGCTATTGTTAAGCATCTTTGTAGGTCAACAAGGTTTGAAGCACTGGTACAATTATTGTAAGTCCCCTTTAGTTCCTTGGGACAAGTTTGTATATAAAATTTATC
>SNQJ01S0075937.1:38028-49652 GCA_010110895.2 Picea sitchensis
GAACATAGTCTTTTGGAGGTCCAAAAGCTTCCCAATGGGGAGGTGTGATCAGGGGATCAAATTTTGCTCAAAAATTCAAAGTGCTCGGAATTGCTTCAAACCAGACGAGAGCGTAGGCCTCGTCATTGCGAACCCAACACAACTCATTTCATCTCAAACAAACGTCGGGAGCGAGAGATATTTCAATCTGTTCGGAATGTCAAACAGGCAAAAAAGGGACGCTGACTGTATAGTCCGTACAATCCGTACATGCTTACGTGGCAGGGTCGTACGACCGTATGCTGATGTGACATGTGGTGATGTGTCAGTTGCTGATTGGCAAATGTGGTCGAATGAGAGTTTGACCCGTGTCCTTTTTGGTGGCTAATGGTATGATGACACGTGGCCCAATCCGTGGGCGCCACGTGTCATTCGTTGTTTGGGTTAAAAGTTTGTCATTAGCAGGAGTCGACCCCGCGACCTCTGGGTAGGGGAATGACTTGGCAAGGAGCTGCCAACCAGCACGCCACCGTGCGTTGTTTAATATGTATGTGGTTCAATTTATATTTGAGTTTGAATGTTGGGTTGGTTTGGGCCGCGACCGGGCTGGGGCTTAGCCCCAGCCCTTGGCCGCGTGCCATTTAAACATATAACCACGGATATAAAATATAGTGCGCGCGTGGGTTTTTAAATATGGTTTGAAATGGTTAAGCCCGTGGCTATATGCCTAACTACACATGACCACAACCAAGTGCGCGGGGAAGTTGGAATGGTTGGCACGGTTAGCCTTTTTCTTGATGCGCGTGGTCATATTATGACCCCATATGCCCAGGTGCTAGGCGGTTAGGGGCTGGCATGCCCATAACCGTCCTACAGTTCACACCGTTGGCACGGTTGCGCCCGGTGCCAAGTTTTCACGCTTTAAATTGTGTGTGTGCCAGGTTCATGACACAAGGGTGCGTTTTGTAGATGCAGAGACAACAAGCTTGAAGGGGGGACTTCCAAGAGGCCTAACTTCTTCGTTTTTCGATCGATTGAGGTGTCGAAAAAGCCCAGCTAGGGGTTTTTGGATGCTCTGAAGCCATTGGAGCAGTCTGTTGGTTAGTTTGAGCATTGTAAGACATGTTTTTGAGCACTTTGAGCAATTAATAATAATGATCCATTGGAAGTTGGACCAGGAGATGTAGCCCAAGAGAGGGGTGAACTCCTTTATCAATTGCTGTGTTTATGTGCTTATGTTCATTGATTATGCTGTTGTCTATTTGTATCTTGCATGAGTAATCATTTAATTAATGTGTCGCAAAGTTGATCCATTTGCTTTTAAACACATAAAATTTACTTGCAAATAATTTCAAGATTTCAAGTCTTCTTCATTTTTAGATCAACGAGGAAGAACTTTGAATTGCCATGTAATAAGTCGAGTTGTAAAGAGTCGAGTTGAATTTCAAGGCTGAGTTGTCAAACTCAAGTTGTGAAAGTCAAAGTTGCATGTCTAGGTCGAAGCGATCAAAGCCAAAGTTGTCAAGTCATGCATGTCATGTTGCATGCTGCATGACGAATTGCATGCATGACAAGTTGTATGCATGCATGTCAAGTGCATGTTGAGATGCTTCACATGCATATCCAGTTGTATGTTGAGTTGCATGTCCAGTTCTAATTCGAGTTGCGTGTCCAATTCTAATTCGAGTTGAAGTCCAGTTCTAATTCGAATTAAGTGAAGTCTCAAGTCCAGTTCTAATTCGAACTAAGTTGAAGTGTAAAGTTGACATGTTGGGCTCTTAAATAAGCACACTATCGTAAAAGCCTCAAATTTATACAAAATCTGGTTTATCCTGGGTACCATTCTCGAAATGAAGGGAAAAAAAATCATTCTCAACCTTTATCCATAGTTGAAATCATTAAAATGTAATAAAAAACTCTTAATGAATAATAAAAGACTTGTCCAATTTTAATTCCTTAAAATTTTAGAAGTCATTCAACAACAACTAGGAACATTTCATCTCAGCTAAATCCTTTAATTTGAAACTCTTTTACCTTCAAGGGCTTGAAAAGGAAGACGTGTTCTCCCCCAATGATATGTGAAACAAATAATTTGAAATGGTATTTTTCCTTTTTGTCTTTTTTTTTTAATCTTAACTTTGGTCTAACCTTCATCCAAGAGGGTACGATGAATACTACACTCCACGTGATTAAATAATCCTCATTGGTGTTGGAAGGCCTTTGCATAACACCATTTTCATCAAGGATTTAGGTCATCCACATAGCCAAGCATATCAAGATCAACATTAGGATTTATATTTGCATCTGATTCCACCCAATGGTTGATCAATTTTGGAGTCCTTCCACCAAGTGGGATTTGATTCATATACTTATTTGACCGTAAACCACTTTAGAAAGAAGTTTTAAAGCAAACTGAGTGACCGTATTTGAATCAAACCTTGCATTGAAAAGCAACACATTCATAGTCTAGATGAAACCATTAAAGTCTAAAATGATTTCTTCAGAAAGACCATTGCTCAAATTAGCTTCAGTGCAGATTTAGGGACAAGTAGAAGCTGGAAAATTTGTCATCTATAAAGCCAAGGCAATTAAAATTACTAGAGCATTCCTAATGGAAGTAAGGGTGTTGGCATGCAAATATTCTAAAGGCACGCTAGGAATTTACACTCACACATGCACTAAATATAGCATTTTGGTGTACAAGTTGAAACCTAACTACCAAGTTCTCATAAAATCGTTAGCCATAAAAAAAAAAACTAAGTCCAATGGTGAATGTTAGGGGAAGAGATTGCATGAAGGAATCCCATGACTCAACACCCAAACCTAAAGATCTTTTAGTATTGGTCAAATGTTATTAAACTTATAGATCAAACCATGAACTATGTTAGAATCTTCCTCTTCCTTAACCTAGGAGGAGTCTACTTTTAGAACCAACATTGAGGAAAACTTTTTGATGTAAAATGAGGATTGGGGAGGATTCTTTGAGGTCATAAATGAATACTTGAAGTATAATAAAGGCATGTCCCCATTTTGGGTATAATAAAGGCACATTTTTGGGTGGCATGAGGCCATTCTTGGATGGAGTAGTCATTTCACTCAAGTTGAGGGTCGTGGGGATGACTGGAAGAAATGCCTAGCCACATCAAGAATCACATGCAATATATTAAGAGTGGCAGAGGAGATGGCAAGATGCAAGGAGTAACATCATTAGTGGCAAGGGTAGAGCTCAACAAAAGAGGGGTGGCCAGGAGTAACATCATTAGTGGCAAGTGTAGAGCTCAACAAAAGAGGGGTGACTATGGAAGAGTTGGATGGAAGGGGGCATAGCTAGGGTATAGCTTCAACTCTGTGCAAGGCATTCTGCTTCATTGTCTACACTGGAATAAATGGTAATATTACAAAGGTAGAAATTGTCCTTTTTAACAACATCAATCTTAAAAGACATATATTATGTCAATTATTGTACCAGGTTTGACTTCTATTAATAAGGACTTTAAACTTTACTATATAGTATATGCGTATATAATATAGAAAGAATGTGTACAAAGACTACCAAAAATTAATATGAGTCAAGAACATGTCTTCTTCCAAAAGGCATATAACAGTTAAACACACATTGTTGATTACATTGACTAGATTACTCATCCAACACCATGAATAAAAAATCGTTATTCACTACATTCTTCACTGAAATGGGCTGATAATTGAATTTGTTTTTGCAAAGGTTGGGTCTTTGCTTAACATGCTAGTATGTCTTCGAAAGCAGCCCTAACTCTATTAAGTAAATAAAAAATCATTGTTCACGATATTCTTCTTCATTGAAATGAGATGATAACTCTGTTTCTTTTTGCAAAGATTGAGTTTTTGTTGAAAAGGCAAGTATGTCTTCAAAGGCAGCCCAAACTCTGTTAAGTAAAATAGTGGTATGAAGCCAAACTCTGTTATGTAAAACAATAGTATGAAATGACAAGGAAACTACCAAAAAGTAGTATGAAATAAGAACATTGTCTTCTACCAAAAGGCATATATCAACAAGGAGAATCATCTGCCACGTCAAAAAAGTAGTATTAAATGACAAGGAAACTACCAAAAAGTAGAATGAAATGAGTTGATAACTTGGTTTATTTTTGTAGAGATTAGGTCTTTGCTGAAAATGCATGTCTTCAAAGGAAACCCTAACTCTCTTAAGTAAAATAGTAGTATGAAATGTCAAAGAAGTTACCCAAAATTAGTATGAAATAAGAACAATGTCATCTATCAAAAGGCATATATCAATACAGGCAATCATTTTCCCCATCAAACAACTGAGAATCATCTTCCACGTAAAAAAAGTGAAGCAGGCATCGTAAGTTATAACTAGAATACTCCTTTAACAAAATGATTAAAATCCCTGTTCACGATATTGTTCATTGAAATGAGTTGAAAACTTGGTTTGTTTCTGCAAAGATAAGGTCTTTGTGAAAAGGAAAGTGTGTCTTCAAAGGAAGCCTTAACTCTGTTAAGTAAAACAACAAGTTTCAGATATAAATGCTTCAAGGATAGAAAAAAGAATATGTTGTGCTAACAACAAATCAATGTTATTTATCAAAGGATATCCTTTTCATTCACTGGAATAAAAAATCTTTGCATCAGTTTGAACAAGTTTGGTGATGTCCTTTTCATTCATGAAATTCTTGAAAAGGCTGAGCTTAGACTTCAAGTTTCTTTCAGATTTATAAAAGAGAAAGTGAGGGTTGCAAAGGACCACCTTTCGAATCTGGGCAGGGGTTGTCAAACCACAACTATTTAACAACTCTAGAACATCTTCCATAATCTAGCATGATTTCCGAAGAAGCAAGTCATTGTAGAGTTAAACCACATTTGTTGATTAGAAGTTCTATGGTAACACCCCTGTCTGGTAGAGTTAAGGAAGGGGTTGTTGTTTCTGTGTAGAAATTGGCCAATTTTATGTGGGGTTTTCCATTGAATGGAGGATGAAAAAGAGACCTAGCCAATGGAAATCGGGCATTGTTATTTGTGAATAGTTTCCATATTATCTGGATAGACATTGTCTATGCAATAGAAAGGGGCCAATTATAACTGTGTTGGGTGTGTGAAATCTAAAAGAGAAATAACAAATACCTGGAGTCGATGAGTGGATGCCCGTAGTGGGTCAATCCAGGCATAACTGATAATGGATTGTATGCCAAAGCTTACCGATTAGGTAAGATTTGGCATACAATCATCCAGGCATAACTGACAATGGATTGTATGCCAAATATTACCAGTTGGGTAAGGTCAACATCATTCCAAAATAAGGGAGAAGATGAATGATAGTTAAAGGAAATGGTTGTTTGTTGTTCACAACAATAAATATATATTTTATGTTATAGTCATTATTTGACTACTTGGAATATTTGGGGACCATTTCATGCCAATATGCTGAGCGAAGAACATTGAATGGTATACCACATGCATAAAGAAACCTACAAATTTTTGCATCCACATCATCTCTACAACCTTGGTCAAGGAAATCTGATAGTGTTCTACGTGAAGACAAAGGTGAGAATGCAGTACCATGGGTGGACGCAGCTCGACCAATGAACATTCTTTGTGTATTCTCATGTTCAACCTTTGGTTTTTTGGCTTTGTTTTGTGCTACCTCCTCTTCCCTTTGGTATTTGAGTCTTTCTTTAGGATCCACTTTCCAATGAAAATTAAGGAAGGGGATGTTGTTTCTATGCCCAATTTGACAATTTCTATTCCTTGTTTTAGCATGAAAATAAGTCAAAGAAATCACTCCCTTTGGTGTCCTACTCAACATGAAATATAAGGATGATTTTGTGTGTTAACTTTGGTATTTTATCATGAATAAAGGAGCGCTTCCTTAAGCCCAAATTTGGCATTTTTTTGTGACCAATCATCGCTTCCAGGCAAGTGAAGAGAGGCATAACTTTTTGTGCTAACTTTAGAATGAAAATAAATGGAGAAGTGCACTTCCCTTTGAGCTCAAAATAATGCCATCTTTTTTTTCTAAGTTTACATGAAGATAAGGAAAGGAGGGTGCTCACATTAGCATTGATTTAGCAGTTAGACATGATTGGAGAAGGGGTGCCTTTTCTCTGTACAAAAACTACTCTAATTGGAATCCTAATGGTGTTGGGATGAAGGATAAAATGGATACTACCTACAATGATTATGACCTTTTGTCACTAGTACATACAGTGGGCACATCAATATCCAATTTCCTTCACATTCAACAAGTACTTGTGTATCATCCTTTCTTCATCTAATCTCTGAGTCAAAAGGCTATTGTTAAGCATCTTTGTAGGTCAACAAGGTTTGAAGCACTGGTACAATTATTGTAAGTCCCCTTTAGTTCCTTGGGACAAGTTTGTATATAAAATTTATCAAAATTATGTACTCAAGTCATCTCTAAATAATCGAGGTCTAATTGTATGGTTTGTGAAGATTCTTAATTGTTGGGAATTCATTTACATGGTGATTGTTGTCTTTTCTTTAATGATTGAATTTTAGGATATTTTTAATCAATAGGATCATATTTATAATTGTCTTGCTAGTTTTTGTCTATGACTCTATTCCATCACCCACTTAGCCCTGACACCAATCATTCATGTATATCAATATCAACTTTAAGCAAATTCTAACTGATTTTGTATAATAGTTCACACATTTTGAGAATTTGCTTGCTGATATGCAATCTTTTGATTGTAGATCTGTCTGTTGTTCTTGCTTATTTGAAGCCATAATTGGCATATTCCAAGCTTTTGTTCAACAATGTTATATGAGGAGCACCCCCCTCAAATTAGCAAGTACTAATCCAGAAGTTAGAGGTTCATTTTTGGTGAGGGACAACAATTCAAAACCACTGATGGATGGGAGAATCAATGAAAATAGCCCTCGACCATTCGCTAGAAGATCAAGATACAAATTATAAACATAAATGTCTTCCTTTTTCTTTTTAATTTGGGCACTATGTCTAGTAATAAATGAAGCCATATTCAAAGAAAATATAAGGATTCCCTCTCGAGTCTTTTACAAAGTTCAAAATTCCTTCAATGCATATGAGCATCCAAGTAGATAGAAAAGGAGTAAAACATGGAGTTTTTGTTATGGTGCAGCACAAGGGAATCCTGAAGACAGTGGATCAAGGGGTAGTCTTTCCCTTTTTAAGAAGATAGTGGAGCAGGGGGTATTCTTGTCCTTTTTAAGAAGACAATGGAGTAGGGGGTATTCTTGTTTTTTTTTTAGTTTTAGATGGTGCAACTCAAGGGAATCTTGGAAACATTGGAGCAAGGGGCATTCTCGTCCTTGTTTTTATTTTTTATGGTGCAACAAAAGAGAATCCTGGAAAGAGTGGAGTCGGGGTAGTATTTTTATATCAGAGGATCATTGGTGGAAATTCACATGAAACTTAGGAGTTGGCACAAACAATAGGGAAAACATCATGGCAACAAATCTATTATTGAAACTAGCTATGTGACAAATTCTAGGTGATCGGTGACTCCAAGTTGGATATTGGTTGGTTGTCATCTAATATCAACAACATTAATTAAAGATAGAGGGGTTGATCAATACCACAAAGGAGATTGTGGGTTCTTTTGAAAGCATTGGTTTCATTCAGACCATGAGGGAAAACAACTCTTCTGTAGATGGATTGTCAAAACTGGCTGTCTCTTCAACTAGGAATTCTATCTACTCAGGGACATAGAGTAGGCAGATCATTTAATGCATACAGAAACAAATTTTCTAATGCTTTGCTGCTTTTATGATTGATAGTATATGCCATGTTTATGAGTGCTATATAGACAGAAAAATATTGTGCTTCCTTTTGGATGTTGTTTGATTTTTATAGACTTCATGAAATGGTCCAAGCCATCAATGGTGCCCCTAAAGGATATAGGAGCCTTGGGTATTACTAGAACAAATTGGTCACCTATGTTACAGTATCCATCTTCCCACTGATTTGGATCCATATAGATCCCCATCTGCTATAGATACAACTCAGATACATGTCCACTAAGAAATTCCAAAAAAAGAGGGGGAGAAAAGATAAACCCTAACACAAAAGTGGACATTAGCTTTTCAAATACAACTAGAAACATTTAAACTTCCAAAAGTTAGTAAATATCCTTGATAGCTTTTTTTATGATATAGTTGTAGATAGTACATACATTCTTCGATAGTCAATGGTTAAAACCATGAAGAGTCACCAACTCACTCAATAGTTAACCAATTGGTTAATGATAGCACTCCGTTTCTAACATCAGTATATAAATGTCTATAGGATTCAAACTGATGATTTCAAGGATTACAAAAATCCTGTTGTTATAAAGAGATGAATTCATTAAAAATTGTTCATTAACAACAACATGTTTAGCCTCCCAACTATAACATTTTTCTTCAACATTGCATTTGTGAATGTTATTCCAGCAACCTGAATATGGGTGGTCTATTCTTATTCCATAATGGAAATTAATAAGATATGTTTCTAGTGATCTACAATATACAATGTAGCTTGATAACAACAATGTAATTTCAATCAATTCTGCATATATATAGGGGCTGATGAGGACATATATCTTTTGAACAAGGTTAGCCAAGTGCAGGAATTTTGTTGAGCATATTTTCTAGGTGAATGCAAATTTATCGACACTCAGAGGACTTGCTGTATGACTTAAATGAACTAGATGTTCTGAGTGAAAATGCATGCACTGTATTCCAGTCAAGGTTTTGAGTACGAAGCATGCACAATATTGGTGGAAAAGTACATTACATGGCAATAAAATATACAATACTGTAGCTGTGGGTTTTCATTTAGGGTCATGGGATTTTTTATCTGGTTGCGAGTTGTGCCAGGTTTAAAGGGATTATAGAATACATTATCAACAAAATACCAAGACTTGTGACATAAGAAATCAAGTTCAGTGCAACTTGATGCATAAATCCATAGTCCACAATGAAATGTTAAAAAAGTACAATAGAGGTGCAGGCTTGTAGCCAAGTTGTTCTACACTACATATTGTGAAAAATCATTGAGAGAAGAAGTATACTTCTCTTTCTATCTAGATTCTATAATTACTTCCATTCTATCTTTTTGTTAGTAACAACATTAAAAAATGGAAGAGAACAAAGCAAGAAACTATCTATACTACAATATGTGTTGTGAAAAAGTATCGAGAGATAATATACTTCTCTTTCTATCTAAAATTAATTCTATTCTATCTTTTTGTTGGTAACAAAATTAAAAAATAGAAAAGAAAAAAGAGAGAAACTGTCCACACATCATGTTGTGTGTGTATGTCAATGTTCCAGTTGGTGACAGGAACTTTGACACTTCTCCTTCAAAACCCCACTCAACAACATGTGTTGCTTCCTCAATCCCATATCCACTTGTCCATGTAACTGCCATCTGTAAATAATGACTACTAAGTTATTGGAGCAAAAAGAAAAAAAGATTAGCCTTCTAAAAGCCCAAAAGTTTACCTTCAACCAAGTAAATTCAACACCTAATTCTGAAAAGTAAATTCTTTTCAAAATTGACATTAAATATCTTATACTAGATGCTTATTACTTCGATGCACAACACTTAACGTAAATTTTAATATAGAAATCAAAACAAACTTAAATAGTTTTTGGTTGATATCTCTAATAAGAGATGGTGAACGGTTCATGTATCCAAGTTATAAAATTTTCCAAAACAGGCTGCTGTAATGAGAGAGTTCTGTATTTTCTCATGTACTTGAGATGCATTCCTTGAATATACTAAAAACTTAATGCTAAGCATGTTTCCCAGGAAAACCCAAAATGGATTTAGCATCTTCAACTGATGCCAACAATATTTCCTTAAAAGTGAATTTATAAAAAAAAGCAATAATAAAAATGATACTATAAGAAACTTCCAATGTTTTGTCAATAATTAGGCTCCAACATAGTCAAAAAATGCATTAAAATAGATGTATCTTTAACAAAAAACTGTGGCAAACACACAGTCCAAGGGGATATTCAATAAATAGGTTGTAGCATAGTAGCAGAGTATGTCATAAATCATGTATCTTAAACCCAAAGTATTCTTTGCCTCATCGCCTCTACAAAAACGATGGCTATTGTTCTTTTGTACAATGTTTCTTCAATACCATCCAAGATCGATCTGCATATGGATTTGCTTGTCCCACATCAGTTTATTCTTTGGTACTTCCTTTCTGAATATTTGGTGGCATGGCATATAGTGAATCTTAAATGGTTGATGACACTTTTTCTGGGTTAATATCAAAGAAAGCACTGATGAGACAACAACATGGGGGAAAGACATGGAATATTTTGCAAAGTCGAGATTTATTTGTTCGCTCATCTACTTATTCTCTGGAACTTCCTTTCTGAATATTTGGTGCATTGCATATAGTGAGTCATACATGGTTGACTGCACTAATTTTGTGTAACTATTAAAGGAAGCACTGATGGATAGCAATAACATCAGGAAGACACATATATAGTATTTAGCAAACTATCAACGAGACATATTCCAAGCATCGTTTTATCAATTTAAAGATTGAAGAAAGATAATTTCTCGTAGAGAGCTAAGTAAGGCTGCAAATAAAAGTTGCAACCTAACTATCTTATATTGAATGAGATTGCTCTACTTTTCCAAGAATTTTGTCATAAATACACTAGTACAGTGCAAGCATATTCTCATAAATGAAGCACACCAATAAAGAAGTGTGTCTCTCTAATTTATGCTCCTCAAAGATCCACATAATGAACTATATATGCTCTTGCATCAAATATAAAATGAGAGTAAAATATGTAAGTTGGTGGGTATATATATATATAGTACTACCCTACCTTTAAGAACCCTCCACAAAACACAGCTCTATGGGTTAGGCCCCCAATATGGGATTCCATTGACATGGAGCCATAATACTGAATGCCCACAATAAGGATGGTCAGGCTTGGCGGCTAAAAATCATATGAGGGGTACCTTCTAAGATGAATGTGGCATCCTTTTCATTTATCAAAATCTTCATTAATAATTTTAAATACCTGATCAGATACTTGTGTATCTTATGTTCTCTCTATTCATAATAACATGGGCTATAACATTCAAAGACAAATGCTCTGGAAAAGAAGTCATCTAGAAATTATCTAGCCCATGAAAAAAAAAATACACTGAAAAATAGTTATTTTTGTCAACAGTGCTGCAAGCTTGGGTTATATATGATCTTCAATGCAGTAAAACTAAGTACATGATCATAGACCTCATTTATCACGACCAATATATACACTGGTTATCCCTAATGTTTTTATTTAATTTCCGGAAAGTAGTTACCTTTGTTAGAATGTTTTATGTATGCTTCCAGTACAATTTTCTTTACTTACCCAAAAGAGATAAAGATATTTATTCTTAGATCATAAAATTGTAAGATGTTCACAACCAATAAAGTCATTGATGTTGTAAGATGTTGTCATTGATGCCAATGGTTTGATTATTTGGGAGATTGTTGGATCATATGTCATTGATGCAAATGGTTTGTTTGATTGATGCCAAGTAATTGATTGATTGATGATTGATGAACAATATATATGTATTGTCCTTGATGAGAATGATAGATGTCAAAGTGGAAACCAATTGATAAAGATGGATCATT
>SNQJ01S0075937.1:61282-85453 GCA_010110895.2 Picea sitchensis
AGAAATCAGGAGAATTCTAAGTTTTAGAGGTCTGTAGAAGACCCAAAAGAGATAGAGGTGCAAGAGAACCAGAGTGAGGGAACTCTAGATTATAAGGTTTTGGAGTTGATGAACTTGAGTGGATTCATTGGTGGTATCATGTATTGGAATGGGGGTGGTTAGAGTAGAGATTCTGAGTGCATATAAGCCTAAGTTTGAGTGGAAAGGAGGACACCCACAATTAGTTGGCTGACTATGTCTTGTAAAATAGATAAGCATTCGTATACTCTGTGTGATTAGTAAAGAAAATGGAATAGGCCTGTATTGTATTTATGAATGAGGATTCTTGGTAATAAACTTATTGGTTGAAATTATTGTATTGATACTATGAATGAGTATGTTCAACTAGTAGTATTAATTCTTGTTCTATCAGCAAGTCTTTTTATCTAAACGATAATAGAACTGCATGGATGGTTATATCCTATGATTTCGTTCAGGGTTAGTTATTCCCATAAATTTGAATGAAACATGGTGTTGTTGGAAATTTCATTATGCCATCTAGTGTAGAGTCAAGAGGGTTTGGTAAAAATCCCTGCGAAGAGCCTAGAAAAATCCTCGAATGGTTAAGTCCCAAAATGGGACGATTTCCTTGCAAAAATCTAGTTTTTTGAGTCGGGAGGAATCACAGTCATTGATTCGACATGGTGATTAAATATAGACCATATGTCTAAGGGTGATATCATTAAAATATATCGAGAGGTGAGGAAGAGAGAAAATTTAGACGATCAAAAGGGGTTGAGTGAGAGAGTTGGCATCATTGTGAGGTCACACGCCAACATGGAAGTTGGCGTACTCAAGGAATGGTACATGGAGACACTTAATTGGTCAACGAGATGATAGTGGGCCTCCTTGGGTGAGGAGGGCCTTTGGACATTCACTTTAAACCCTGACTATCATATCTGCAGGCCGAGATATCTCAACCCTTCATTGGGGAAAGCATCGTCGTTGGGGACGATTGAGAGCTGGGACTCATGTGAAGTCCACCAATGAAGACAAGGGTCTAGAGATGGGATGAGGAACGTCGATTTTGTGGAGGAAAATTTGACAAGATTTGGGCCATTGATGCCAGATGCATCGTCGTCAGGGTATATAATATGGGTGAAGTGAATGTTGTGCCCAGGAAATGTCGATGATGACGAAGATCTTGAAAGGAAAAAAAAGGACCGTTGATCTGGGAGAGAGTTAGTCTTCATCGTTGATCACCATAGTGCTTACCTAAAAGGATAGAGAGGAGAATGACGATCTGATGAAGTGGAAATACCATGTGTCACGATAGGTGGTTGACGGTGACAGAACCACGTGTCTACCCATGATTGGTAGAAAGGACCGGGTGTGAGCCCCTATCAGTTTTAAGCCTGGGGAAAGGTGTCTTAATCTTACCCCTCATATCTATAGGTTGAGAGATTTAGACCATCGGTGATAGAGACATCGTCGTCATAGCATGAAAAGTTGGTGAAGTTGAGTGATGGCCCAAGAGTGTCGCCACAGATAAAGGCTTGGGAGGATCTGAACTGTTGATCTGTGAGTTCCACATGGTCACACAAGAAGAGGCTAAAGGGATGATAATGTCATGATGATACAGTGTTTCAACATGGAAACCAACGTGTCTGTTGGAGTGACATGTGTCATCAATAGATTACATGAGGGGCATGTGTGGTCCCATAGGGGGTTGGAAACCATTAGAACTATGATTGCGATCTAGACCCTTAGATTTGGATGTAGTGAGATCCTGTTCGTTCATAAGAGGAATTCAAGTTTAACCCAAAGGATGGGAAGGAGGAAAATGCCAATGATGATGAGAATCCTAAAGTTAAAGGACGACCATTGATCGGTGTAGAAGCGAGATCAAATATTTGTCATAGATATATGTATGCCCTGTTTAATTAAGGGAGGAGGAATGGTGACATCATGTCGATGGGGAATGCCAACATGGTAGTTAGCATGCACTACAGGATGACATGTGTCAATAGTTGATTGATTGATGGGTCGATTGTGGGCCCAGTTGGGCGAGATGGCCCTTATGTCATCAACTTAATTTGTAAGTCGTTGGATCTAGATGTTGTTAGATCCTGACCATTTTTTGGAGAATGGCGAGTGGAGTTCTGGAGAGAGGTTAGAACAAGGTTGTCGATGATTACAAAGTAAACCAAGAAAGAATGAAAATCGTCAATCTGTGGAAAGGGAGATCTAGTCCGTCGACGTTGCTCACATCATTGTCAAAATGTATATGATCAATGATTTGAGTGATGGAATAGAGAGATGCCAATGATGAAAAGGTCTGTGAACTAAGGACTCGTCAGGAGGCGACACATGGAACCTTGGCCATGGGTCAAGGAATAGTGCGGGGAAACGAAAAACCGTGGATCTACTATGGACCTCACTAGATCCATTAACAAAAGAAGGGAAGATGGGTGTCAATCACCATACAAGTTAAATACGCCAACACAATTGGAGTTGTTGGAGGTCTAGTCCCAAGAGCCGTTAGATTTGGACCAGTCTCGATAGAGTGGTTGTCATCATAGATGTTATTTTGGGTGATTAAAAACTTGTTGAGACCTTTTTGTGCTTTCATTTTTTTCCTCCCACATTCTATTTTCCCCACTTCTTTACGACTTTTCTTTTCCCCCTTCTATACCTACCCTTTTTCCCATTTTCTTTTATCCCTTCTTTTTCCCTTTCTTGGTTACTATACTTAGTTGTATTTCAGTTCATGGGTTGGTGGGTTGTCACATTTTCATTTCCATCCACTTAATCATGCACAAGCCTGCTTCAACACTTAGATTTTTTCTTCAAATTTGTGGGTATGCAGTCTCAAACTTTTGCTCTTCTTTTTCCGCGACCCTCACATTGCACTTCAAATTCCATGATCTACATTTGAAACATCACTTAACCTTTAGCTTCGTCATGAGTGATGGGTTCCAAAGTATTCCATTTTTCATGCACAAGAGTCCGATTGACCGTTCCTCTATAATTAGTTTATTTTGATAATCTCTACAACTGCGGGTTGGCGGGTTCACAAAAATTCTATATTGAAATTTTCTCACACCCATCCCCACCATTAATTTTCTTTTCCCAATATGCATTAAGTATTGTTTAATTGCTAACAACCGTTGTGCAAGCCCCAAAAAGGCCGTCATTAATGATTAATCATTTAATCTTCATTTTCCAAGGGATTAAACTATTATTATCTTTCAAAAAAGGCTTATTTGTGACCATTACCCAACCAAAGAAATAGTCCATCAACTTAATGGAAACATTAGCTCGACAACAGTTCTCTGGTGACATTCTAAATATTTTTAGCGACTCCACTGGGGAACCGATTTATTTTCAAGACATTTGAGGCCCTCTTCAGATCAAATTGAAGAACCAAAAATCTCCATGGCTCAAAGTTTCAAAAATAAGATTCAAGAAAATTGTTACTTATTTTAAGCATGTCTCACTTTTTTTATAATTTCAAAAAGAACTGAGAAGCACCAAAGATTCGGGAGAATGAACTCCCTGACAAATCCATTAGAAAAACTCAAAATGAAGGATTTCATTCATGTCATAATGCTTCTTTATATTCTTCATCAATCCCATCAATGGTTTCAAGAGATGAATCAAAAGGAACAACTGCCCAAAGAAGAAGGCGACTAAATAGAGGTCCTTTAAATCTACTAGAAGAAAATTTTTAGATGCCCAATATTTCTATGGAAAATCTTTCTACATTCTTTGGGAATACTTTGGAGGATGCAAAGCAACATTTGTTTATATTCCAATGTGCATGTGAAATTTTCAATCTCACTAAAGATAATGTTACATGTAGATTATTCTTGCAAACTCTACGTGGGAATGTTCTTGAATGGTATAGTTCATTGTTGCCTGTATCCATTACCAGTTGGGATGTACTAGAAAATTTGTTTATTGAAGAGTTCATTCCATATATTTCTACCCACCCATCCTCTCCCACATGAACACAAAAGGATGAAATGAGTGATTCATAAGAAGAACATCATGAAACACTACAAGAATTTTCCGAATCAAATCTTGTTGTTGAGAATGAAAGCACAACATCCAAAGACCAAGAAAAATATATCATCCTCTCATATACTTCATATGAGGAAGAAATTAAATAATATCCACCAAATATACAAGAATATTTCAGCTTTGTAATAGATGACGAAACATCACAAGAGAACTTGCAACACGAAGAATTGGTGGAAGAAATGAATCTTGAGAAGAATGATGAGCAAGATCACCTTTACAAGAAAGAAGAGTCTTTTCAAGAGATTTTTTATGAATCAAGAACCTTGGAAGTGGTTGGAAATCAGGAAAATGATGAATGTATTCTTATGTTGAAAACTCCTCAGCCAACCAAAGACAATAGTATTCTTGAGCAGCCAAAAATTGATTTTATTGAATTATTG
This sequence comes from Picea sitchensis, assembly GCA_010110895.2. NCBI lineage: Eukaryota > Viridiplantae > Streptophyta > Pinopsida > Pinales > Pinaceae > Picea > Picea sitchensis. The sequence continues at coordinate 65,728 of SNQJ01S0075937.1, forward strand.
TTCCAGAGCATTGTTGGCCAAATAACGCAATCAAATCTTCACCATACTTGGTATAATTTTTCTTCAGTGCATATTGAGAGTGACCCCGACTCATTGATACAAGTCCCAACATATATCAGAATTTTGGATTTCATTCCACAAATCATATCAATGCTTGAATGGCTCCATTGGAAATTTGCTTACACCTAAGGTGCCTCTTTCCTTCAAGTAGGATAGGGTAAGTAGATATTCTTGTACACAATCTATTTCATCAATTCAAGTTTCTCACAATAAGACATCTGCTTCATGAACAAAGGAATGCGAGATTACAAGAAATTATTGAACATGACTCCATGGCCCAATGGAGAAGGAAGCAACTGAGATTTTGGTGTTCTTAGCAACCCACAGGGGGTCACTATCCCGCAGTCGGAGCCAGTTGTTGACCAAAATTTGGTCACCTATATTTTCCAGCTCTTGGATTTATAAAATACTTGATATAAAAATAAGACAATTTTTTTCAACTTTTATAATTTCATTCTATATCCCTTAGTCTCAGCTTCAACACACATTTTTCGGATCAGAAATCCGAGTTCATATGCTCAAGATATCCAAGTTTAAAGTTTAAGCAAAAAAAGGCACACCTCTTTCATACTTAGTCTCATTTTCAAAGTCTTGTCCTCTCCTCTCCTCTCCTCTTTTCCTTCATACTCAACACTTAGAATTTTCACTCAACATATTTCTCTCCATACTTTACCTCACTCTTCTCCCATACGCTCCACTAGCCTCCACACTTAGATGTTTTTGGGATTCTTCCCTCATCTCCTCATTGGGTTCACGGGTTGACAGACTCATCTCCTTACTTCCCTCACCTTCTTATTCTCGCAAACCCACAATGCTCCTAATTCCATTTACTACACTTTACCTTCCCACCTACATCACCCTACATCAACCTTATCCCTCCTCCACCTACAAATTACCCCCACCCCCTCTCATTTCCTTACCCTCTCCCTACTTAAACATTTTTTAAAAGTAATATAGATCGCAGGCGGGCGTACACCAGTCATCCCTCACTCCCTTACTCACTTCACTCCCCAACCCGCCAACCCATCCCCACAACCTAAAAAATACCCCCTCTACTTCTTCTACCCACAATTTTACCTTCACCTACCCTCTCGTACATCCTCCCATACTTAACTTATTTTCTCAAGTTTCATTACATTACATTCTGAACGAATAAGATCCTTCCATGTGGCAACATACAAAGAGACACATCACAACATATTATTGGTTATATTTAGCATCTAATGAGTTTCTGACATGTGGGATATGAGTTGAAAATGACTCAACGATGACTCAGTGCTGACTAGGCATGAGATGGACGATGACGAGGTTCCAAAAATTATTATTTTATTCAACAATTTTCCAAGGGTCGAATCCTCCAAGCTCCATAATTTCTTCTCTTCTTTGTTTCTTGATAAGTGTATGAAACACTTAGTATTATATACCATGAATAATATAATATCCCAATGCATGTGGGATATACTTTTGAACCAAAAGGGAAAATTTTATGAAGGGGCACAAAATTCGTCTAAGGGTTGTGATTTACCCAAGACAATCGATCGACGGTGGCTGTGTGTTGATCTTGCAGAGACCATAATTTTAACTACATGTGTCGGAATCATGCAAAATTTATACCATTGGAAAGGTATTTCGAAATAGAATATGGTGGTATAGGTTTAAATTTCTGAAATATGATACATTTTTCCAAGAAATTAAAATATCAGTCATATTCATTTTTTACTGAGCTTGCGTGACAATTCAACTTTACGAGCTCATATCTTGAGATCTAGATGACGGATTTGGCCAAATTTTATATTGTTGGAAATATAAGACAATTAATATCACATATAAATTTGTTTAAAGGGATGAAAATATTCACATCCTTACCATAAAATTAAAACACAATCATCTCTTAAAGGAGGCAAGAAATTAAAAAATATTCGAAATAAAAGTTTATTTAAAAAACTTTTATTTTAAAGAATTTTGGGGCCCACTTTAAAGAAAAAATATCAATGAATTCAATTCATTAATGAGATTCCAATGTTATGTTTAAAGTGATTTTAAAAAAAATAAAAATGAATTTAAAGAGAAAAAGGAAAAACCCTAACTACTCAAGTAGTTAGAAGAACATTTCTTTTAAAAAGGGAAAAGAGAGACTTCATGAGTTCCAAAATTCATTGTTGAGAGGAAATTCAAAGGAGAAAGAAAGAAACATACCAGCCATCATTATGTAATCAATATTTTGATCAACAAATAAATACTTTCATTATTCTCGATTATTTTCTTCTTCTACACTGTTTTCTCAAAGCTTTGTGTTTGTATTCTTGAAACAATCATGGGGTTGAGTTCTCAAGTATTTTTCGTTTAATCTTCCAAGACTTTCCATATATATCCAAGCAATAAATATTTGGGGTTTGTTTCCTATCACTCTCCCTAATCCAAGATATTCAAAGATATATCTTTTATCCAAAGAGGAGAACCACCTGTCTAGAAACGAAGGGGGACTAATGTCCTCATGAGGTTGTTGTTTTGGTCTTGACAGATCCGAGCATCAATATTTTGGGAGACCATACTAGGGAACCAACTGAAAATTTGAAATTCGGTTTAACATTTTTTGAAAATACATGACTTTTCCTCAGGCTAATCAACCCCAGTTAGAAGTTGGATTGAATAATCAACGAAATGTTTTGCATCAGCTATATAATGTTGTAATAACAACAACTGAAGCCAGGGAAGAATTGGAAAGATCTTGGAAAACACTTGTCAAAGAAAAGGAAATAGAAATCCTTCGAAGACAAAGGAGGGACAAAAGACAAGACCGAAGGAACGAGAGGCGAGCATGAATATATTTAGAACAAGGTAAAAATTGAAATTGGATAAATACGAAGGACCCTTCACTAGAAGCAAAAGCAATCAGTTACATACTTCAAAAAGTGAAGAAATTTTTCATAACGAAAGGGATAAGCCTCTGGAAATGGAGAAAATAAATGAAGAAATAAGAGAAGGACCATGTGAATAAAGACGTGAAGGACCACACGAAGAAAGACATGAAGGACCACGTGAAGAAAGACGTGAAAGACTGCGCGAGGAATGATGGGAGGAAAGAAGGTGTGAAGAAGATAGAAATGAAGGAATGAGAAGATACAAAAATCCCAGAAGAATGAGAGATTCTCCCCTTGACCTATGCAGAGAGAAACATGAAATCCCAATCTTTCCTAAGGGTACTTTGAAATATTTTCCTAGAGATGGAAGAATCAACACTAAAAGACATGTTGATTTGTTTCTGGATGTTTGTGACTTTCATCTTGTGGAACATGAATATGCAATGATAAGGTTGTTTCTCCAAATTTTATCGAGACAAGCTTACAAATGGTATACGACATTTCCCACCAGATCTATTGGTTCTTTTGATGACCTCGAAAACATGTTTCTGACTATGTTTTCTCCCCCAGTCATGTACCACACTCTTCTCACTAATTTTACTCAGATATGCTTAAAGACGAATGAGAGAATACGAGATTTCAATATCATGTTTAATAAAATCCTGACTATAAGAGGCCAAATGACCCAGTGATACTTGGTTTTAATAAGAATGGGATGCCACCAAATGTAAAATTTGATATCAGGACATACCAAATCGACACCTTAGAAGAAGAAATGACTAAGGAAATAGAAATGGAGGAAATCATGATTGAAACGAGTGTTGATCCTGATATCATCCTGGGGAAAGTGCAGAGACAACTGGGTAGTATGAATATTGAGGATCAAGGAGACTCTAGTTCGAGAAAAAATGAAGAGAAAAAGTCGCGACTGAGTAAAAATCAAGCCACTGGAGGAGGTTTTTTTAAGGGAACTATACTAGATGTGAAGGTAGACCTTGTTGCAACACAAGAAACTAAGCAAAAAATTGAGATTGCACAAATGAATAGAAAAATCAGGAAAATGCAAAATGAAATAACCAGATTGAGAAGGAATGATAATTATGTATCAAACCCAAGAATTCAGGTCCAAGAAAAAAGAAGGAGCTTTCCTCAAGAAAATAGAGTGAGTTTTGAAAATACTGATAATCAACAAAGATGAAGGGTCCCCAGACAACCAGTTCTGAATGTAGCGGTTCTTGATGAGCCATATGATGAACAAATATCTGAGCAAGAAAATGATTATTTACCAGAGGAAATTTTTGAACCTGTATAGAAGAACGGATGTGAGATGTCCATGTATATATTTGAAGAAGGAGACAATGATCCTAAATCACAAGAGAATGTTTCCCAAACACATGCATTTGTAAATAAATCCAAAAATAAAGATGATTTTGAAATAAAGAAAAAGAAAGAAATAAAGAAAAAGAAAAGGGGAATGAGAAAGAGGCCAATAAAAATGTGATAAGTAAAACTGGAACCAAAAAGAAACACTTGATATCAAACCCTCCCGAGATGAAATATAACATTGTACAATATTTGAGTAAGATGAGGATTAGTCTTCCCTTCACGGAAGTGGTGAAGATCCCTCAACAGAGGGAAAATATTTTGAGATTGTTGGATGACCCATATGGAAGAATGGAAGTCGTTGTCATAAGTCCAAAGAAAATCCAAAACACATCAACAATCAAGTTGAGAGGTAGATTCCCACCTTTCTATATTTCAATTAAGAAACATGATGTTACACTCCACAACTGTCAAGTTGAAACTGGCGCGACAAATAATATAATTCCATTGGAAGTAATGGTGGCGCTGGGTATGAGTTGCACCAAGTATTATGAAACAAGAGAAATAATTTATGCAATTGATTCCAGGCAGGTGTCGGCTTACAGAGAAATCAAATATTTTTATGCATGGATCACTGTTGCTCCTCATATTATTGCAATTTTCAATATTGTGGTAGTGGATCTTCTTCCTGGATATGGAGTTGTCCTAGGAAGATATTGGTCATCTATGATCAGACACTATATAATGAATGATGGAAGCTGCATGATGTTTGTAGATAAAGATAGAATGATGATCAAGGTTTCTCGCGAACCCAGGAGGTCGTTTTCCTTTAAAAAGAAGGATAACGAGCTAGTGGAAGATTATATAGATGTCGGGATCAGAAATTATGCTATTCTATACATGGAGAAAATTGAGGACATGGAAACTAAATATAATTAGTTTAAGGGTTACTCGAGGATTTCATTTGATGGAGATTGCTCAAGTTCAGGAAGTGGAGTTGGAATTGTCCTTATAAACCCATAAAATATTGTGCACCCACATGCTGTCAGACTTGAATTTGCATGCACAAATAATGAGGTAGAATACGAGGCTTTGATTCAAGGAATGATCCTCGCAAAAGAAATGAAGATAGAACATTTGATTGTAACTGGAGACTTTAAGTTGGTAATTAATCAAGTTACCCAGAGATGTAAGATTAAGAAAGAAAGACTCAAATTATATTTCAAAAGAGTTGATGAATTAGTGGAGTATTTTAGCTCTTTTAACATTTATTTCATCCCAAGGGATAAATATAAGAAGGAATATTCATTAGCTTTGGTGGCTTCACTGTTGAACTCGGATGATGTTCGAAGAAAAACATCTTTTTAAGTAAAAAGAATATTTCGACCTTCTATACCTGACAATCAAGAGCATTTACAAGTGTTTGAGACTGATGAAGAACTAACTTTTTTTGGTAAATGATGATGAAGATGAGGATAATGATATTGTTTCTATTCTGAAGAATTGTATTCAGTCTAAGTCCCTTTTTACAAGAGATGATCATCCTAAAAATCTCTTGGAAGAAGTATCGGTCCGAAAACTCCAAGAAATGGAAAGATTAATATTGGGACTGGTAGTTTCCCAAAATATGTCAACTTGGTATTTGAATGCACAGTTGATGAATTTGACCAATATGTCACACTTTTTAAAGAATATCTTGATGGGTTCGCATGGAGTTACGATGATTTGAAGGCATATAATAAAACGATATTTCAACACATTATTCCATTGAGAGAAGGAGCAAATCCTTTCAAGAAGAAGATAAGGATGATGAACCCCAAATTAAATCCACTAGTAAAGGTTGAATTGAAAAAGTTAAAGAATGATGGGATAGTATATCCCATGAGAAATTATGATTGGCTTTCAAATCTGGTGGTTGTGAGAAAAAATACTGGGGAGATTCAAATGTGTGTAGACTTCAGGGATCTTAATAAATCAAGTGTAAAGGATAATTATCCTTTGCCTAACATGGAATTTCTCCTCCAACAAGTCACAATATCAGCTTGCATGTCCATGTTAGATGGTTTTTCTGGGTATAATCAAGTCTTGGTTGTAGAGGAAGACATAGAAAAGACAACCTTCATAATACCTTGGGAAAAATATGCGTATGCTCGGATGCCCTTTGGTTTAAAGAATGTTGGAGCTACATTTCAGAGGGCTATGGATCATGCATTTGAGGGTTTGATAGGAAAATTCATGGTGGATTATGAAGATGATTTAAAAATACACTCAAAAAATATGAGTGATTATATTCATCATATGAGGAAAGTTTTTTGATAGATGTAGATTATATGGAATTTCTTTGAATCCAAAAACATGTTTATTTTATGTAACTAAAGGTAAATTATTGGGCCATATTATGTGTAAATAATAAATATATATTGACCCCAAGAGAGTAAAAGATATAAATGAACTCAACCCTCCATCATCCAAGAAGGGAGTCCAATTATTTTTTGGCAAAATTAACTTTGTACGAAGATTTTCCCTGACTATGAAACTATTGTGAAGCCAATCAAGTCGTTGTTGAAAAAGGATCAAAGGTTTGAATGGACTTCAGATACACAATAAGATTTTAATAATATCAAAATGACAATCACTACGAACCCAATCCTCATTAGTCCAGACTTCCAAAGAGATTTCATCATTTATTCATTTGCAACAGAAACTGTAGTGGAATCTATTCTTAATCAAAGAAATTCCAAAGGTAAAGAATTTCCAATTAGTTTCATGAGCAAGACCCTCCATCGTTATGAGTTAAGATATCTAGAATTGGAGAAACAAGCCATGTGTCTTGTAAAATAAGTGGCACACTTTCATACTTACATATTAAATTCTCATGTCATTGCATATGTTCCATCCTATCTTGTTAAGATGCTTTTAAACCAACGATTGAGAGAAGGAAAATGGGAAAATTGGTTGGAAAAGATTCAAGAATATGACATTGAAATTAATCCTTTAAAGGAAGTTAAAGGACAGGGTTTGTGTAAGCTCATTGTGAATGGTGATGCTTTGGATGGAGATTTTTTTATTTCAGTCGGAGAACCTATGGCTGTTTCAGAATGGTATAGAGCTATTACATTTTACTTAAGGTCTAGACAATTTCTAGTTACCATGAGCCCAAATGAGTGAAGAACATTGAAAATGAAGTCAAATAAGTATGTACTAATTGCTGATGTATTATTCAATAGGAACTATGATGGAATATTGTTAAGGTGTGTTGATGAAAAGAGAGCTCAAGGATTGATGAAGGAATTCCATGAAGGTATATGTGGCAGACATTTTGCGACCATTGTTATAGCCCATAAAATAATAAGAGATGGATTTTATTGGCCCTCAGTTTTAAAGAATCATATGCTACCATAAGAAAATGTGTATCTTGTCAACAATTTTCAGGGAAAATGAAAAAATATGCAATTCCATTACAACCTATATCTGTAGAACAACCATTTTCCCAATGGGGACTAGATGTCATTGGACCAATAAACCCAAAGTCAAGTAAAGAGACATATATATCCTCACCTCTACAGATTATTTTACGAAGTGGCCAGAAGCAGTAGCTTTAAAAAGGGATGATCCTGAAGAGTTGATTAAGTTTATCAAAGATAATATATTGTCAAGATTTGGTGTTCCAGAAAAATTCATTGCTGGCAATGGTTCAATTTTCATTGGGTCAAAATTTATAGAATTATGTGGAGAATATGGCATCATCATGGGTCAATCATCAAATTATTATCCACAAGGGAATGGTCTTGCAGAATCCACCAATAAGACACTCATTCAAATATTAAAGAAAACTATTGATAAGAACCAAAAGAATTGGCACTTGAAATTGATAGATGCTTTATGGGCGAGCATAATGATTTTGAAAGACAATACTAGGATGTCTTCGTATGATTTGGTTTATGAGAAAGAAGAAAAAATGTCAATCCACCTCGAGTTAAATTCCTTGACTTGTGTAGTCAATACAAATGATGCAGAAGATAATACTCCTATGCAAAAGATATTGAATCAATTATTAAAATTGGAAGAAGAAAAAAATGAAGCTTTGTATAAAACTTCTCAAAGACAACAAAATATTAAAACATATTTTGATAAGAGCGCAACCATAAAGAATTTTCAAAAAGGTGAACTAGTGTTACTCTGGAACAAAGCTAAGGAGAAACCATCGACACACACAAAATTTTAAGCACTCTGGATTGGACCATATATCATTGAAAATATTATGGGTTTTAATGCATATATGCTCGAAGACATGAAGGGGAAAATGTTGATGTTGCATGTTAATGGGCGACATTTGAAAAGTTTTTTCGCTTGAAATTTTCTCTTCTCCTTGTACACAGTTTTCAATTTATTTTGTACATCCTTACTATTCAACTCCATAGCCCAAAGGATAGAAACATATGGTCATGAAGATTCTGGATTCTTGACAACCCACATGGGGTTATCATCCCATAGAGGGTTATCATCCCACAGTTGGAGCCAGTTGTTGAGACATTTTCGTGCTTTCAATTTTTTCCCTCCAACATTCTATTTTCCCAACTTATTTACTCATTTTCTTTTCCCCCTTCTATACCTCCCCTTTTTCCCATTTGCTTTTATCCCTTCTTTTTCCCTTTATTGGTTACTATACTTAGCCATATTTTAGTTCAAATGTTGGCGGGTTCGTGGGTTGTTGCATTTTCATTTCCATCCACTTAATCATGCACAAGTTTGCTTCAACACTTAGATTTTTTCTTCAAATTTGCGGGTATGCAGGCTCAAACTTTTGCTCTCCTTTTTCCGTGACCCTCACATTGCACTTCAAATTCCATGATATACATTTCAATCATCAATTAACCTTTAGATTTGTCGTGGGTTCCAGGCTCCAAAGTATTCCATTTTTCATGCACACGAGTCTGATCGACCGTTCCTCTATACTTAGTTTATTTTGTTCATCTTTACAACTGTGGGTTGCGGGTTCACAAAAACATTATATTGAAATTCTCTCACACTCTTCCCCACCATTAATTTGCTTTCCCCAATACACATTAAGTACTATTTAATTTCTAGCACCTTTTGTGCAGGCCCCAAAAAGGCCATCATTAATGGCAAAAGGCTTCAAGATTTTTTCATTAAATTCTCATTTAATCTTCATTTTCCAAGGGATTAAACTATTATTATCTTTCAAAAAAGGATTATTTGTGACCATTACCTAACTGAAGAAATAGTCTGTCAACTTATTGGCAACATTAGCTCGACAACAACTCTGTGGTGACACTCTGAATATTTTTGGCTAATCCACTGGGGAACCAATTTATTTTCAAGACATTTGAGGCCTTGCTTCAGATCAAATTGAAGAACCATAAATATCCATGGTTCAAAGTTTTGAAAAGAAGATTCAATAAAAAAATTTCTTATTTTAAGCATGTCTCACCTTTTTTATAATTTCAAAAAGAACTGAGAAGCACCAAAGATTATGGGGAATGAACTTCCTGGAAAATCCATGGGAAAAAATCAAAATAAATGATTTCATTCATGTCATAATGCTTATTTATATTATTCATCAATACCATCAGTGGTTTTGAGAGATGAATCAAAAGGAACAACTTCCCAAAGAAAAATACGACTACATAGAGGTCCTTTAAATCTACCAGAAGAAATTTTTTAGATGCCCAATATTTCTATGGAAAAAATATCTACATTCTTTGGGAATAATTTGGAGGATGCAGAGCAACATTTGTTTAGATTCCAATGTGCATGTGAAATTTTCAATCTCAATTAAGATAATGTTACATGTAGATTATTCTTGCAAACTCTACATGGGAATGCTATTGAATGGTATAGTTCATTGCTGCCTGGATCCATTACTAGTTGGGATGTACTAGAAACTTTGTTTACTGAAGAGTTCATTACATATGTTTCTTCCCACCCACCCTCTCCCACATGGACACAAAAGGATGAAACGAATGATTCAAAAGAATAATATCATGAAACAATGCAATACTTTTCTGAATCAAATATTTTTGCTAAGAATGGAGGCACAAATTCCAAAGACCAAGAAAAATATATCATCCTATGATATACTCCATATGAGGAAGAAATTAAAGAATCTCCACCAAATATACAAGAATATTTCATCCTTGTAATAGATGATGAAGCATCACAAGAGAACTTGCAACAAGAAGAATTGATGGAAGAAATGAATCTTGAGAAGAATGCTGAGCAAGATCACCTTTACAAGAAAGAAGAGTCGTTTCAAGAGATATTTGATGAATCAAGAACCTTGGAAGTGGTTGGAAATAAGGAAAAGGATGAATGTATTATTATGTTGAAACCTCCTCATCCAACCAAAGACAATAGTATTCTTGAGCAACCAAGAATTGATTTTTTTGAATTGTGGTTCCAAAAAATTGTTGGCCAACCAACGCAATCAAATCTTTTACCATACTTGGTATAATTTTTCTCCAGTACATATTGAGAATGCACCTGACTCATTGGTACAAGTCCCAACATATCTCCAAATTTTGGAGTTCATTCCACAAATCATATCATTGCTTGAATGAATCCATTGGAAATCTTCCTACACCTAAGGTGCCTCTTTCCTTCAAGTAGGATAGGGTAGGTAAATCTTCTTGTTCATAGTTTATTTCATCAGTTCAAGTTTTTCACAATAACGCAGTCGCTTCATGAAAAAAGGAATGAGAAATTACAAGAATTTATTGAAGATGACTCCATGGCCCAATGGAGAAGGAAGAAACTGGGATTCTGGTGTTCTCAACAACCCATAGGGGGTCACTGTCCCGTATTTGGAGCTAGTTGTTGACCAAAATTTGGTCACCTATATTTTCCCGCTCTTGGATTCATAAAAGCCTTGATATCAAAAGAAGACATTTTTTTTGAAATTTTATAAGTTCATTCTGCATCCCTCACTCTTAGCTTCGCCACACATTTTTTGTAATGTCCCCTTCCGTATAAAGGCACCATGGTGGAAATTCCGCTAGCCTAACCCGTTCCCGTGGGCTAAGGAGGAAAAAGGGACCCAGGGGACATAAATGCCTAGGATGACTTTATAAAGTTAATTTATCAAAAAGGGGGACATGGGTCCTATGAAAATCAAAAGTCACTTTAATTTTATAAAGTGGAAAAACTCACTTAAGTGACTTTATGAAATAAAGTAAAATAATCAGTGGGAAAAAGGAAAATGAGGAATAAAATGGGAAAAGTGAGGAGTCTCTCCTCATTCTTATGCTTTATTATTGAGAAAATAGATTTGGAGAGCTCTTGGAGATTTTTCTAGGGTTTTTGGAAACCCTTTCATTTATCTCTAGTTTTGGTGTTGAAACTATACACCCTAATCAGATCTAACGACAAGATCGCTTCAGATTTTGTCATTGTTCTTCATTGCTACAAAGTTTTATCTTATTACTATTGAATATATTTGAGTATTGTGAGTTCCTTGTGTGAGGCGACTGAGTATTTAGTTGGGTGACTGTTATATTTATTGAAGGGTGAGTTACTCAAATGAGAGGGTCGAACTGCCTTGTGGGAGGCAGGATATTGTTACTGGGACGTTTCCTCTAGTTCAACGGCTGAGATCTCTGCAGTGGGGGCCAAAACTTGAAATGTGGGACACGTTTGTAGTGTGGGAGGCGCTCTAATTGCTGGGAGGGATGAACTATGCTTATTGGGTGCATTATTTTCATTGTGGTTCGCGTTTCTTGCCATTGAATGAGTACAACTCCTTCCTGGGTGATTTATCATCTATTCCTGAGCCATATCCTCTCTGTGTGAAGACAATTTGCTACCACAATAACCAAATTTTTATGAGAAGAAGGGAGAACGACCACATCAACATTTCTGGGAATGTTTCTTGTTAGTGGGATCAAGCATTAGTGTAGACAAAGACTATATGCCAATCTAGGAACTTTTCCTGTAGCAGAGGCAACAAGAGTTGGGGGTTCCATTCGCTTGGATTAGTCATATTTAGCAGCTACCACATCCATCTTATTCAAGAACTTGTAAACTGTTGCCCATAGAAATAAAGATCAGGTTCCTTTACTTTTCATGGATGTTATCTATGCTGATATTTTAATGTGTGTGCTATCACAAATATTAATTATGTGTTTACATCAGTGCATCAGTGAATACTTGGACCCATTGTATGTGTTTTTATAATCTTTGTTGTGTTAAAAGGTAGTTATCGGTACAATATAATTGCATATAAATCACATATAACACATCTGAAAACCATTACAATATACCCAGTAATATAGTGGGAGTGTGAAAGTGAAAAGGTACCTAGTGTTTGGAGAAAAACTGCCATTTAAACTTCTCCATATAGCTACAACAATAGAAAGAAGGTGTGAAAATAGTACTAAGGTATTTTATAGTGGTATCAGAGCATGTTCCTATGTAGCTGTGGGCTTTGAGGGGAACTTATAATCAAATTTATGAGACCAGAATATGAGCACAACATTACCTACATAAGACGTAGGGGAAGAACACCAGATCCCCTTGTGTGGGAAGAAAACGAAGTGGTTAGAGAAGAAGAAACATGAGACACAACACCATATATCATACTTAAGGGAAAATAAACTATAGGGGAAGAAGATGATGCCAGGATCAATAGTCTGTTCAATATTTTGAATGATTTGGCCAAGGGTCAAAAGGTCATGCTGGACATTATGGGGAAAGTAGCTAAGAATTCCTTAGAGGGCCCAACAAAGCAGAATCCGAATGATGACAAGGTTTCAAAAAATGGAGAGAGTAGCCATTCATGCACTACCATGCAGAGCCACCCCCACTTGTACACAAAATCCCCCAGACCCATTATGTCTCAATTTCTAGGGAATGATGTTGCAGGTCCATTGATGCAAGTTGATCAGGATGAGCCCTATAGGGCATATTTAGAGGAGTACAGGAGGCTCGAAGATGATTTCCACTCAACCATGTATTTTGCAGAGTGATGCAATATGAAGAGTAGAAACCGATCGAGAGGTCCCATGAGGGCCATGACACAAAATTTTGAGTTGCAACATACCCTTGGGAAGGTCACCATTCCCAACTTTGATGGGGGATCTAAATGCTCTGAAAGATCATGGGTGCATAAGCTTGACACTTACTTCCAACTGCACTAGATGACAGATGCATATGCCATTAAGTTGGCCACCTTGCACCTGGATGGTGAGGCCCATGAGTGGTGGTACCATGGGTTAGTCACCTTGGGACATGTCGAGGTTACCTCCTACCTGGAATTTACACAGAGGCTCATCGAGAAATTTGACAGGAAGGATCTAGAGATTCACTTCAGAGAGTTGGATCAGATCAAGCAGACAGGTATCCCATAGAATTATATATATGAGTTTAAGAGGGTTGTTTTGATGGTGATAAACATTTCAGAGACTCGTTTGGTGATGCTTTTTGTTGAGGGGCTATTGGAGCCCCTACGAGGATGGGTCAAGGCTTACAAGCCTACCTCTTTACATGATACAATCAACAAAGCTTGTGACATGTAGGATGAAGTATCTAAAAGTTGGTTTCCACCCAAACCCATTTTTACCCCAAAGACTAAGGAGACTAGACCACCTCAGAGAGATTGGGTTGAAAATCCCAAACTAGATGAAGAGACTAGTAGAGAATTGAGGAAAAATAAATTGTGTTTCAACTATCAGGAACCATGGGTACCATGACATAGATGCGTTGGGAAGGATAAAATGGGAAAATCCTGTTGATGAAAATATATGAAATGATCTTACTCAAACATTTTCAGATCATGCTTGGCTAAAGAAAGATAGATGGGAATATCAGCCTATGTTCCTCATGTACCCCTCGACCCATTTGTTTACTATCTCAATATTCCTGTCAGTCTAGGGGTGATAGCTAGTGATAGGTGTCAACTTTGTCCTGGATAACTTGAACAAATCCTACCAAAACGTATTGAGAAACCTGTTATCCCAGTCACTGACTATGTTCCTCGGAATTCCATGGAGTCTAAACACTTCTCTGAAGAATATATTTGCTACCTGAGATGCTTTATATTCAATAGGAATAGAAAATAAGTGTGCATATTTAGTCAACATGTCCACTACCACATAGATATAGTCCATGTCTTGCACCTTGGGTAATCTTGTGATCAAGTCCATGGAAATTCTTTCCCACTTCTTCTCTGGAATCGACAATGGTTGAAGCAGTTATGCAATATGTGTAAACTATGACTTGTTTTGTTGACAAGTCATGCACTCCCTCACATGTTGTAGTACATCCCCTTTGTGACCCTTCTATGAGAATATCTCCCTCACTTGTTTGTAAGTCTTTAGATACCCATGGTGCCGTGCCAAAGGTGCATCATGTGTTTCCTTCAAAATATTATCCTTGAGTGTGGACTCAGGGATAAAATAGATCTTGTCTTTGTAGTATATGCTTTCATCCACTACCCTATACCTGTCATCCTAAATACTTCCCTCCATCATCTCACAAGTGGAAGTATTCTTGGAGTATTCCACCAAGAGAATGGACTTCAATTATGTTGAGATCTCTGTCATGGAGAAGGATGCAAGTCTCCTAGATAAGGAATCAACAACTATGTTCTCCTTTCCCTTTACATACTCAATGTTGAAATCATATGCATGTACCTTACTCACCCATTTTTGTTGCTTCTCATTCAGGTCCCATTGCTCCAAGAAGTATCTCAAGTTGTTGTGGTCAGTCTGAACCACAAAGCATCCTCCTACCAGGTACTATCTGATTTTTTCCAAGGCATGCATAATGGCCAACATCTACTTATCATAGATTGGGTAGAGCTTCTCAGACTCCCTTAACTTCCTACTCTCGAAATTTATCGGATTTTGGTTCTTCATCAGTACTGCCTGTATCCCTTCACTGGATGCGTCACGCTCCAGGAAAAAAGGTTGTCTAAAATCTAGGAGTGATAATACTAGGAAAGTGATCATGACCTCCTTCAATATGTTGAATGTTACTTGTGCTTCATCATACCATCGGAATTCCCCCTTCTTAGTGAGATTTGTTAATGGCGCAACCAATTGTGAAAATACTTTCATAAAGCGCCTGTAATAGATACATATATCGAAGAATTCTTGTAGATCTGGGAGTGATCTAGGGGTGGTCCAGTCTAAGATGATTTATATGTTCTCTTGATGCACCTTTACTCTCTCAACACCAATCACATTCCCTAGATAGAGGATCTCTGTCAATCTGAACTCACACTTTTCCTCTTTGGAAAAAAACGATTGTTCCTCCATAATGGTGAGAATCTCGTCCACATGCTTCAAGTGTTCCTCCCACGTTTTGTTGTAGATGCGAGGATCGTCAAATAAAACCAATAAAAAGTTCCTCATATGTTTGTTGAAGATATGGTTCATGCATGACTGAAAGGTAGTTGGTGTGTTCGTAAACCCGAAGGGCATAACTAGAAATTTGTAGTTCCCATAGTGACACTTGAATGTTGTTTTATGGATATCATCTTCCCTGACCCGAATCTGGTGGCATCTTGATTGCAGATCAACCTTTGAGAAGTATATTTCCCCATGCAGCTTGTTGATCATCTCATCAATCTGGGGTATCGAATATCGGTTTTTGGTGGTCTTCTTGTTTAGTGCCATGTAGTCTATTCACATCCTCATAGTACCATCTTTCTTCTTCACTAGTACAACTGATGAGGCAAAAGGACTAGATCTAGGCCTCATGTGGCCCATCTTGAGCAACTCCTTTATGGCCTTCTCTATTTGATCCTTGAATCTTTTTGGATGTCTATAAGGAGTGGTGATCATGGGCTTCAATCCCTCTTCTATCTCAATGACATGCTCAAATCCTCTGTCAGGTGGTCGCCCTACTAGAAATGGTTCAAACACCCTCTCATGCTTTCCAAGCAATGTCTGGATATCCACAGGGTAATGATGGTGTTTCTGTAATATCTTCTCCATGGTGATCAAGATCTCTATTGTGCAAGGCATTTCCTCGTGTCTAAAAAGGGCCTCCATGCACTGGTTGACACGATCCTAGGTGCACCTGTTGACATACCTCTCAAGAAGACTTTTTTTCCACACTTGTCCTAGAACTCCATCCTAATTTTCTTATAATTCATGTAGATGTCTCCCAAAGAGTATAGCCACTGAAATCTTAACACCATGTGAGTGTCTTCTAAATCCATGTTGTAAAAGTCATCAGTCAACGTATGGTTTCCCAAGGTTACTTCTAGTCCCCTAATCCTTTGAGTGCATTTCATGTTGTACCCATCCTCCACTACCACATTGAATCCCTTGAAATCCTCCTTGGGTATCTTTCTCCTGGTGATAAGTGAAACATCAATAAAGTTGTGAGTGTCTCCACCATCCACTAGTGTCGTAACCCTCTGCCCCTGCACAACGCCTCTGATCCTGAAGGTATAATATTTAGGGACTCCTAAAAGGGTGGAAATGGTCACTCCCTTAGATCTATGTTGCAATGGTTCCTACTCTATATTCTACGATGGATCACTGTTGTATTTTCCAATACCTTCGTCATCACCATCATCCTCCTCGTCGGAAACTACCTCAATGTAATGGAATTTACCTTTTCCCATACACATATGACCTGGTTCCCATGGATATTTGCAACTGAAGAAAAGTTTATTCTTAATTCTTAGTTCTCTCTGATTCTCATCATCTGTCTTGTCCTTCCTTGTCCATGAATTATGGGGAAACTTTGTCTCCTCACATCCTTGAGGGATGAAGGATTTTGTTGGTACCTTCTTGTTGACCGTGTCCTTCATGTCCTGGGATCTCATGATGGCCTTCTGCAATGTGGTTTTATTAAAGGCCTTCACCCATCCTCTCAGAGGTTCATCTAGGGCCTCTGTGAATAACATCACCAACCTCTATTGAGATATATCTATCACCATATGACCATCCTATGAAAATTTTTAATGTATGCTTCTAGTGTACCTGTCTACCTCAACTGTGCCAACTCCTTGAAGTGTATATCAGGGTCCTTTTGGTCAAATATTTCCATCAAATTCTAAGTGAAATCCACATATGAAGTGGTGTTGGCGTGCCCTAGTGTCACCAGCCCATGGTACCACCATTCATGTGCTTCTCCTTCCAAATGAAGGGTGGCATACTTAAGTGCTTATGCATCAGTCATTGGTTTAAGCTAGAGGTAAGTGTCCAAATTATGTACCCAATCCCTGGCCATGCTCTTTGCAGACCCATCGAAGGGTGGAATAATCAATCTTCCCTCCTTGCGGATGAGATCAAAGTTATGTGGGCTCTGTGCTCCTATGTTCCCCTCCTTCGGACTGTATTTATGTTTTAGGTCGCATAAGTCTCTATAGGAAATGTTCTCACAGATATCTGCATCTATCGTCTTGTACTCCGTGTATGAGGTGTTAATATCAAACTCCTGATCTGTTTGCTTCGGTGCTCTTGTATGTTTCCCTGCCAAGAATGTTGGTAATAGGGGCCTAGTGACCTTTAGGCTCTTTATTTGGGTCGGGGTGTGGTTATTACTTCTTTCTGCTTATGCTCCATTTCCTCTATGGTTTCCCTCTAGTTGGTTCCCATTGGAGCCTCCGGGGTTTTGATTTTCTTGAGTGTTGGTAAGGAACCATGTCATGAATCGTGGCAATTGTCGTTGCTCAATGACCATCTGTCGTTGTTCATTGACCATGGATTCCAATGGTTGTGAGATTCTTTCTTTACCGTGGTCCCCCATGCCTCCTTCTGGCTCTGACTCTGTGATTTGATTTTGTTTCTATTTCCAATGATTCTCGATAGGTTTTTCCTCCACGCCCTTTTATTTTAGGCATCAATGTAGTCACATGATGGAAGAATCACCATCTTTGATACCACTGTAATTTCCCCAACTAGGGTAGATGGGGAATATATGTTTACTTCCCAATTTATTATTCTTCTTTGTGTGAATTTTTCAAACACTTTGTATTAGTACTGCTGGAAGTGCATATTTGATCAAATTATTCATATCTCATACATCCATTACACATAGAATAGATATGTTAACCATGGAATCTTTATTATGGACGGAGAAATCAAACCACAAAGTACAAGAACTATAATGGCTATAACAACAACTTCCAAACCCTTCTACACACAAAGCTATTGGTTGCAATGTAGCTGTAGAAACTAATAACAAAGACAGAACACGTAACCTGATGATGATGTCAAATTTCCTCAATCAATGAGGAATCCTTCTTTGTCTGTCTTCCCTTGCCTGTGCGATCTCATAATAATCCTTCTCACCCCTACTACTGATGTTTTTCGTCGTTCTTGCAATCATGTGTCAACGAGACCTCATGAGACGATAGTGAGGTGTCTAGTGGGGCCTCATGGGACAACTGTGCTCAACTCGTGGGGATGCATCTCGTCACGGCTATGCGAAACCCTCTGAGTGTCGTTGGATCTAATGAAGGGTCTTCTCTTGAAAATGGTTGCAAACTCCCTATGCGAACTGATAGGCCTCCAAGATCTCTCCAGGATGGAATCAAGAACCACAATGAACTCAAATATGGACTCCAAATGAATCCACCTCTTCGTCTATCTAGGGTGGATATTGCACCACCGAAACTAAACCTGAAACGGAAGGGTTTTTCCCAAAATTCCAACGAAAATGTTGGCTGCAAGAGAACTCAATAAGATATCAAAACATAATTCCAAGGGTAAGGGTTGCTCCTCTATTTAACCTTCATTTGGAACTTCTAGATCTTTCCCCCATTTTGACCAAATCAAATATTCACTTTATTATTCCCTTCAATTCCACTTAAATATAATTGTTTATTTTATTTAATGCCACTTTTAGGGTTTGTCAATATTTTTACCTAGTGACACCAAATAAACTTCCTTGACTCCCTTTTTCCCTTGTTGACTATAGTATTTGGGATTCATATAGGCTATGGAGTCTTCATCTGCCATGGTCAATTGGAAGGGGACATTACACTCATTTAACAGTTGTAATACTCTGTCAACATGGTGCACATTCTCTTCCCAAGATTTGTTTTAGATTAATATGTCATCAAAAAATACTAACACAAAATTTCTAAGGAAGGGCTTGAAAATAGAATTCATCAAGCTTTGAAATGTTGAAGGTCCATTAGTAAGTCCAAATGACATAACCAAAAACTCATGATGACCTTCATGTGTTCTAAAATCTATTTTAGGAATGTCTTCCTGCCTCATTCTGATTTCATGATATCTCGAATGAAGATCCAACTTAGTCAAGAATTTTGCTCCATGTAATTCATCTGATAATTCACCCATCTTCATGTTCATGTTATTATTATTTTCATTCATCTTCTTATCCATCTTATTTTTTGTTTCAACCATATTTATTTTCATGGTTTCATCCATCTTATGATCCATTTGTTCCCTATTATCAATGATCCTCTTTTCCATCTGGTGATAAATATCTTCGATTTCATCTCAAGTCATGGTTGAGCACTCTGCAGGTTTAGTTGG
>SNQJ01S0075938.1:0-23826 GCA_010110895.2 Picea sitchensis
GATTTGGGTAGAAGGTTAAAAGTTAAGTCTTGAGGGTCATGATCTGCGTATAGGTTTCGAGCCCTAGCTTATTAGTCCGTAGGGTAGAATACCCCACAACAGGCCCCCACCCCCTAAATACCCCTATACGGCCCTCCGTACAGCCCCTGCCCAAAAATTGAAAACCTATTTCTATCCAGGAGGCTTAGACCACTAACCTGAAGCTCACTAACCACCAATCGGATGCCTCAACCTCTCCAAATCTCCAAATCTCCTCTGCAAACTACTTGTTCAGTCACTATTGCAGCAGGTACAAATGAGGTGGCAATGTGGGCCCTACAACTATGTATAGGCCTTTTTCCAAACTTCCACTCACCATTCCGGGAGCTCACAGTGTCCATTTTTCAATCCGTCTTCAACCATGGGATCAACATCCCATCACCTACATCACAGCAATCCCTGGGTCACTTTTCATCCTAAGACCCTGGGGCACCTTTTTTTCATATCATGATCAGGTACGCACGTGCATAGTCACATTTATCAAATACATGCTCATATCTTTGATTCTCTTCAGATATTGTTCACTTTGGGTATTTGGTTTTCATGTGTGCAGGTACTTTCTCATCATCCATCGGCACAACCCCTTCAGGTATATACTCAGCACTGGCATGTAGTCTTTCCCATTGAATCACACTTTCATTTCTAGTCACACCCTCTGATGTTTACCTCCAGGATCCCCATTCTCGGCTCTGCAGTACCCACACCTCCATTTTTGCATCTTTGGTACTGTTACCCGGTAGCATTCTTACCCACATGAGTTGTCCCATTCATAGCACCTTTTTCACTTTTGACACTCATGCTTTTCTTCATTACCCTTTAGGGATGGGAGTCCCGATAGTCTTTCATCATGTTATGAATCAACCACATACTCCTTCTCCTCATTTTTCTAGCTTTCCCACACGAACTCCCAGATTATCTCTTTATGGTTCTCTTTGTTACCTGCACCTCCACAGTATCATGAACCCTCCATTTCATCTATACTCAGTTTTCCCATCTGCAAACCTACCTTCATTTCACCTACCTCATACAAAAACTCACCAATGGGGCCCCCACCCTTCATCAGTTTTCCACGAAAATTATGCCCTCCATGGGCCACCCATATCACACTGGGGCACCCATTTCTGTATTTGTACATTTCTCCCCCAAATTATTCGTTATTTATTGTACAAACACCTTTATTTCTAGTCATTTCATTATCTTTTTGTCGTCACCTTTGGCGATCTACTTCCTTTTGGCCAACTGCAACCCATGTCACCCTTGGTTGGAGCATTAATCATCATCTACCCTTGCCGGCATCATCCATATATTTAGAGTACCCCACAGGTCACTTACCTCTACCCTCTGCATTTGTTCACTTTGTCCCGCCTCTGGCACAACTTATCACCGGTCTTGTCGTCCCCCTGACACTCGACCTCATTACACGGTTGCGGCCACTTTTTATCTCATACCTCCTCCAACCAAGGGCTGTCTTCAGTCTTCCCACTTTTTGACTTCGTCCATGTACCTCTGCCACTTCCTCACCTCAATAGATTCCATGAAGCCCTTTTCTTCTGGGAGTCGCATCCCCCTTTTGTCGACATCATCACAATTTTCTAGAAGGGCGACAGTATCTTGATTCTCATTCTTCATTCAATGAGAGATCTCGGATGGCACAGGGTGAAACACCATTGCTCCCTACTATCGTTGGCCCCCATAACATTCGATGCCAACACTTTCTCATGTTACGGTGGGTCTTACTTTGCGACTATTGAAGTTATTTCTCTCATTTGCTGAAGACCTCTGAACTTGGCTGGGCTATCAATTCCCACATACTCGCTGCTACTTATTACCATGATCACTGCCTATTGTTCAGAGTATGTTCATTTCCAGAATTGTCTTTTACCTTTATCACAACCTCCCCCGAGGGTGCTGTAGTTGTCTACACCAACGCTTCCGTCATCTTTTTCAGAGTTACATGACACAAGCATGGGGCATGCCCACCTCATTTGTACATAGTTTTATATTTTACACACCTTATGGAAGGTCGGGTCCTACTGGTTCCTTTTTCCCTCCATCGGATTTCTTTGGACACTCACCCTATTACTCTCTCTTACAACAACATTCTCAGTAGAAGAAACATTGATGGATTTCAGCTATATGTCTGCTCCTAACCTCACCCATCAGGGGGCATCTGTTATCACTAAAATTTCTTCCGCACATGGTTACAAGAACTCAGCATCGTCAAATAGTAATGAATTCATTCATAGCCCTAAATTAATCTCACAGCATTCAAAAAGGACAAAAACTATACAAAGTAGTGAAAAATTGAAGAGCGCTTTGCATACATTGGGCGCGCACGCACATGCGCAGAACAGGGATGTACAAAGCGTGCATAGGTGCACGATGCACGACTGTTAGCATAAAAAGCCACGCACCTACTAAACGACACATTTATGAATTTGGTCAGCCTGCCAACCACTTATGGTTCATCTCCCAAGCCGATTTGACCTCCAAATCCGGGCTGGATCTGAATGGTGGGCTGGTCAAAGACCTAATAATGCCCTAAATGGCCTCTTTTCACACTACAAAGAAGTTACACAATAACCCAATGCAATTCTAAAAAAATCCATGAATGCACCTCATTTTCTCAAGGAATTCAAAGTAATGTTATGCTGCCTAGATTGTTTTAAGGACTCCATCCTTGACAAGAGCATTTTGGCACCATTTCATTAGGCAATCCACCTCTCCATTGAGTGGATTTGCAAGGAGTTCTTTCATCACCATTTTCATTTTCTTGTTGTAAGGAGAGCAAGCTTGTGAGGGTCCAAGAACCTTCCCTTGGAGGAAGAAGGGACTCATAGTCCCCTTTCTTCTTGGTTCTTTTATTTCATCAATAGATTAGCCTCAAAACATTGGTGACATGGGTCTTTTTGTTATTGTTATTTCTATGTCCCTATGCTCATGATTTTAGCTTTTATTATTTTAATTTTTTAATCTTAGTTTTGTTTTTATTTCTCTAACTCTTTTCTCTACAGTTGTCTTGCTCAGCAGACCCAACTGGGCGTGCAAGCACCTCTTATTTTCTCACCAAGGTGACAAAAAGGGTGCAACACCAAGTAATGTGAAACCAAGAAAAGATGATCCTAGAACAGTGGCACTCACAGGAGTGTGTGAAGGTGGTGTCGATGAGTTGGAAAGACTAGGAACTCCCCCTAAAATAGGAGGGAGGTTTAGTAAGTGTCTTGAATGACGGGGGTTCTGTGGGTCCCCTATGATGTCCGACTAGCTGAGTGGATGTGTGCAAAATGTGATGAAAGAAAATAAACAAGAGCCTTTGTTGCGAATTTTGAACTTTACACAATATATATATCTAGATCAAAATGTAATCAGAAGTGCCTCATGCATAAAGAGGTTTTTGAAAAAGAAGCATATGTGTGGATAAGTGGGTTTTGTCCACGTGGGAAATCAAAGAAAACAAATGCTCGTGTCCTAAAAGATGTAACGTCCTTCCTCTCAAATAGTACTGGACCTTCCAATAGTACTCAATAGTGGGGTCTGAAGTCATCGGAAGAGAAGCTAGTGAAGGATGAAATAATGAGTTATAATGAGGGGTAGAGGGGGCATATTACAAAAGAGCTGGCAATATTTCCCAATAGCCACACAAAATTTGATCAAGGTGCAATTATAGCCCACAATTGCCACCTGGGTAGATGTCCTAAAATTTGGTCACTAGGTACCTCGGTCAAAGTGCAACATTTAGATTTTCGTCCTAAGAAATGGGTCATGGGCTAGATCTTGTCCAAGTGGTGTGTGCCTCAAGGGGGGAAGCACAGAACAACCGGACCTTTGCCTTCAACCCTTCATGGGTATCTCCCTACCTTATGGTGTTAGGAACACTTGACTTGGAGGATTTTCAGTTCCCTATTTGACAACTTCTATTGTTTTGATAATGAGAGAACTAGATAATGGGGAGTTATTTGGATGCCTATCCCTGAAATCCTACTTAGACTAAAAAACTTTTTTTGGCACCTCCTGTGGAGGAAAACTTAGTGAGTTTTTAGAAAAAATTTAGATGTAGTTGTTTGAGAGGTTGGGGGTGTGAACCAACCTCGTTGAAATTAAATGGGAATGGATAGTTTTGTCAAGAAAAGGGTGGGGTGTTTTGGAATCCCTTTGGAGGAAACTTACTTTGACCTCCACATTTTCGAGAAAAAAACTATGTGAGTGATAAGTGACTTTTGTGTGTGAATGAGTGAAAGTGTGCCAATGTTTTAATGAATTAGATATCACCTTGCTACATGTGGACTTCACTTGGTCCTTACAAGTGTTGATTACCTAATTAACTAAATTCCTTTAGTACAACCTTGTGTAATTCAAAAGTCCCTAGGAAGCTAGCATGTGGACATGTGGGTCTGTTACTATTCCTTTAAATCCCTATTGTGATTTAATCTAATAAAATATTTGAAACTATCCTAGATTGTGATCATGTGGGCATGTATGGGCCCGTTACAAAACCTTTAAACTTCCCTAGTGATTTAATCTAAGAAAGTAAATTTCAACACTATCCTATATTTGTAGCATGTGGTCATGTATGGGCCCGTTACAATCTTAAGATGTGTTTGAAAAAATAAACTAAAAGGAGTCCCAATAAGGGTTGTTTTCCTCTCCTAAAGGTTTTAATCTTTTTAAGGGAGATGAAATTTTCCCACAATCTTTTTCGGATTTTCAAGGTCGCTTGGAGGCGTGAGAGAAGAGCATACTAAGTGATTTTTATCCAACTTCTAGTCCCAATGCAAGTTTTATGTGATTACAAATGATTTCCAACTTTTATTTTTAGTCAAAGCAAACCATCCATGTGGCAAAATGAAAGAAAAAAGAGGAAAAAATGATTTTAAACCCCCTAAGTGCCTATGTGTTTTGACTAATCCCTTTATATGAAGAGGGGACTAAGTGTGGTGCAACTTAAAACATGCATGAAATCACTTTTAAGAAGGCTAAGGGCCTTCCCCAAATCTCAAAAAACATTACAATGTGTATTTTTGCACAGGTGCATGGGTCTCAATGGAGACAGAGGCGCACTAAGCGCTTGTGCATAGATCAAAACGAGTTTATGGGCGCAGGTGCGTAGAACAGAACTATGACTTAGTCGCATGTGCACATGATGCGCATATATGAGCCAAAAAACCCATGCACAGATCACACACAACCGTGAAAGAAAATTCTAGATGGAATTCTCCCAATTCAACTTGGAATTGGATATTTAGCAGGTCGGCTTAGGCCGGTTAATGCACCTGCAAGTTAAATAAACCAAAAGAAGATCTAGAAAAACCCAAATGGGGTAGGAAATTGATACCTTTCCCCGGTGGAGTCACCAATCTGTTGCACCTCTTTTGTCACCTTAGTGAGCAAAATAGAGGTGCTTGCAAGCTTACTTAGGTTTTCTAAGCAGGACAGTTGTAAGGAAAAGGGTTAGAGAAAGAAATATAAAACAACAACTAAGAGTTAAACTAAGAAATAAAATAACAACTAAACTAATGAACATAGGGACATAAGGACAAAAGAAACAATAAGACCCATGTCATCAATGGTAAGGTTGATATTAGTGAAAGAAAACACCAAGAAGAAAGAGGACTATGAATCCCTTCTTCCTCCAAGGGAAGGCTCTTGGAACCCCAGAAATAATCTCTTCTTACAACTTTGAAAATGAAAATGGTGAAAGAATTCCTTGCTAATCCACTCAAGGCATGAGATGGATTGCCCAATGTAATGATGCTAGTATACTCTTGATCAGAATAGAGGATTCCTCAAGAGAATAGTGGCAGCATAATTTTGCTAATGAAATTCCTTGAAAAATGAAGTGCATCCATATCCTTTTTATAAAACTTCTTTGAGGTATTGTGCAACCAGCTTGTAGTGTGTAAAGAGGCTAATTATGGCATTTTTAGGTCTTTGACCAGCCACCCAGTCAGATCCAGTCCATATTTGAGTGTCAAATCAACTTGGAAGCTGAACTAGAAGTAGGTGGGAGGCCAACCACTCTCATAAATGCATCGTTCTCACATGTGCACAGCTTTTTGCAACCATAGTCGCGCATCAGGTGCATGTGCGCTTTTCCTGCGTTTATGTTTTGCGCATGTGCATGCACGCCATGTGTAGTCTTAGCGCACTTTAATTTTGTCACTGGTTGTATAGTTTTTGACCCTTTGGAAATGCTTTTGGGGTAATTTTGGTCCATGGGTGACCTCATAACTGTTTGGTGATGTTGAATTCTTATAACCATTTGTGGACGAAATTTCAATGATAACACATGGTTTTAGTCCAAGAATATGATTCACATGATGAACATGTAATTTACTATTTGATTTGGAGTCTCACGACCACCGAAGCCAAATACCTGTATGTGGAAAAATTGGCATTGGCAACTGTTCAAGCTATCCAATGATTTCGTCAATATATCATATTATGTAGGACCACTGTTATTGCTTACATGCCAATTGCTAGAGGGAAAGTACTCCAAATGGATAGTGATCCTCCATGAGTTTGACTTAGATTTTGAAAGCACTAAGTCTAAGAAATCTTTGGTTTTCGCTGAACTGATATGTGACCTTCCCTCCACTTAGACAGAAAATGTGGTAGAGAATTCTTTACCTGATGAATCCTTTTTTCTGATCAGTTCCGATGACATTTGGTACAGAGATATTATCATTTATCTCCAGACTCAAAATTTTTGACCCGACCTTTCTATTATAGACCATCATCGTATACGATATCAAGCTTGTCAATACATAATTCTCGGTGACACTCTTTATCGCCATGGTGTTGACTCTATTTTCCGATGCTGTCTCACCTACGATGAGGTTGAGAAATCTTAGAATGACTACCACTCTAGAGCATGTGGTGGTCATATGTCTGGGTATGCCATTTCCCAAAATACCTTACAAGAAGGATACTTCTAGCCTTCTTTGTTTAAAGATGGTATTACTGTTGTCTAGAAATTCCATGCTTGCCAAACATACAATAATAAGATAAGATCTCATCCCTCTCCTTTACACCCTATAGTTTCCATTGGTCCTTTCACAAAATGGGGCATTGAATTCATGACATGTAACCCTCACTCGATCGGGGGGCATGGATACATCATTGTAGTTGTGGATTATTTCACTAAATGGGCCGAGGCGATGCCTACATTTGATAACACCGGAAAAACTACAATCTTGTTCATATTCAATCATATCATCACTCGATTTGGAATCCTGCAAGCTATCGTTAGTGATCATGGTAGCCATTTTTGAAATTTCATGATGTCCAAGCTTACCAAAAAGTTGGTTCTTCGACATGAAAATGCAACCCCCTATTATCCACAGGTCAATGGCCAGGTTGAAGCGATAAATAAATTTATTATTAATATGTTCCAATGGATAATAGGAATTCATAAACACAATGTTATTTTCATCATTATGGGCCTATCGGACATCCATGAAGTCTGCCATGGGATTTACGCCTTTCCAATTAGTGTATGGTATTGAAGTTGTCTTGCCGATTGAATGTGAGATACCATCTTTGAAACTAGCCGTTGAACTTCTCCCAAACACCTCTGTTGAAGAGGAACGTCTATTGTATTTAATGAAATTAGATGAAACCTGCCTTGACACCACCTTGGTTATTGAAACTCAGAAGAAACATGTCAAAGCCCAATGCGACGAGAATGTCAAGCCACATGTTTTTTTTGAAGGCTATCTAGTTCTCCTCTATGAACAAGACAATGATTTATTAGGGGATGAAAAATTCGAGGCTATGTGGTGAGGCCCTTATATTTTCAAATGAGTATTGGAGAAGGGAGCTTATGAGTTAGTGGATTATGATGGCATTCCTTTGAGTGAGCCTAGGAATGTGATTTACTTAAATAAGTGCTATGCTTAGGTCATATTTGCATGAGTGCTTTCATTTTTATTGTATCATACTCTTGTGTGCTACCTTTGTGTGCTTTTTTGTTATTTGGTTTCAAACCCCAACTGCTTACCTTGCATTGTGCTTGGTTTCCAAATGTCGTTGTTTTTGCTACCCTACATTGGCTTCAATGATGGCACTAGTCGTAGTACTCAGAACTTAGCATCTATTTCTTAGGAAATCTATGCACCTACGAACGAGTTACTTAGTATACACAGTGTTTGACTCAGTCATGCAACTAACGATATCATGAAATATAGTGCATTCATCGAATTGTTGACCGACGCTATTTCACTTGGAATCCGTCACCTTGTTGTATGACTTGATTCCTAGTTAGTGGTACTACAGTTAAGTAATGTCTATGCTATCCAATGTCCTACTTTGTTAAGGGTATATTTACGAATCTGCTTCTTGGAATGTCATCTTGATTACATTGAATATCAACATATTCCTAGATGTCTAAATACATTAATAGGTGCATTATCTAATTATGTGTTAGAAAAACATTTGATACATTTATAAATCCAACCACATTTTGTATATAAATCAAAGTAAGCCGGTAGAAGCCTCATGTATATATAATGATATAAGTTTTTACAAAAAGTGTTTTTGTTCGAAGACCAAAAATGTCAAAATGTGAAGCACATGGCTTCATATACAAAATAGCATCAAGGATGCTGCTCACGATAACACACGACTGTCCATGCTACTCTACAGAACAATTGACTAAGAGAACCATATACGCCCATGGTATGGCATTGATAACGTCTTGGGATCTCATCAATAGATATATCCAGGACATCTGTTGTCAATCCCTCTAGGTTCTGCTCGATCACCTCGTAATCACTGACATCCCATCATGCTACCTCAGTTGCTTCCCCTCGTCTCTAGATAAGGGATGTACCTGGAGGTCGGTGCGTTCCTACATCTACATTGTCAACGAGTTTTTGATTAGTCATCAGATTAAAAACATAAAAAACATTTCATATTTTAAAATTTACAAAAACATTATAAAAAAAAATTGTACTTCTTACCTAAGTTCACTCATTGAGAATATTCAGGTAGAACCAAGTTTGGGTCACCTATGAAGTCCAAAACAACATATGCATAATCATCTATCATCAGTAATTGAGGCCTCAACCAATCGAGAAATGCACCATTATATTTGACGATGGGTCATGTCATGTGCTAAGCCATTACGTCGCACCACCTCTTCATCCTTGGATCTTGTTGGGCCGGTAGGCCCCACTCTACCTATAAGTGCAAGAGAGGAACCCTCTCTAATAAG
The DNA here is from genome assembly GCA_010110895.2 of Picea sitchensis. Taxonomy (NCBI): domain Eukaryota; kingdom Viridiplantae; phylum Streptophyta; class Pinopsida; order Pinales; family Pinaceae; genus Picea; species Picea sitchensis. The sequence continues at coordinate 9,254 of SNQJ01S0075938.1, forward strand.
GACACTAAAATAGATCCATACCTAAATTGTTTCAGGTCACCTTTCTTGCACTTTGTCAACCAGTTAAATACACAAGGCTCCATGCACTCCACAACATACTGAAAGTAACTCTAGAGGGCCATGTGAGGAGATGCACTCCTCGCCATACATGTATTGGTGAAAAGAATAGTCTAGAGGGGTAAATACCGGATACCCCTGATGGAAAAATTTCCCTTGCATCTCTCGACCTCAGGGTCACAATATCGATGGACATACTCACTCACTGGTAAACCACCACCTCTTCCTCCTGTCAAAGTCACATGGGATCCATGATGTGATAACCCCATCAAAAAATAGATATCCTCGATATCTAGTGAGATTATGCAGGTTCCCAAAAGAAAAAACTGTTGATCCACGTCCCACATGTGTACTAAATACTCAAGTAACCTGATTTGGTCCCTCATACCCTGGATCTTGAAGAACTTTAGGAGCCCACACTGTCAGAGGGCATTAACTATCCCTGGGTTATTCTCAATGAAATAATGACTGTCCTCGTGTTCCCTCTCCCTATACTCCAACATTTTGATAGTAAAAAACCTGCATTGGAGCCATAAGGAGAAGTCAACATCTTTATTTACTTCTTTGGAAATTTTCTATTGGCTAAATGCACATAAACAATTTTTGAGTTTCGCCCACCGCAAGTGAAGCTTTATACGCAATGCAGAACCTCCATAGTTGAACCAAATGTTTCTTGCAGAAACCTATGGTTTCTGGAGGGCCCAATATATACCACTTGCGGTGGCCCCTATGCGCACCTACCGGCCTAAAATCCAACTCAAAAAACTATTTTGAACCAGTAAAAAAAAAAATAATCCATGGAAAAGAAAGAAGACAAGAATATTACCTTTTTGGCAGAAGTCATTCATCGAATGGTTGCCCATACCTACCATAGTCGACAGTGGAAATCTGAGGTAAAATAGGGTTTTTGGACAAGTTTTGGGTAAAATGATAATGAAATGGTAAAAGTGAGTTTTTTCCTATATTTATTAACTTTTTACTTTTTCTATTAATATCTTCTATTATTTTATACATTTTTCCCCAAACCTTAAAGTTTAATGGTGTTGTGAGTGTTTTGATTTTTCATAGATGAAAAAACTAGGATCTTGAACGATGGAATACATATATGTTTTTTGATTTGTTTTTACATTTGTCGCTTGTACAAATACTTTTTAGGTGTTTCAAGAAAACCCTCAAGCTTAGTATTTGTTCATTCTCATGCTCGAAAATCAATGAGAACGCAACTGAGTATACTTTTTTCATCTTTTCGTAATCTTTATGGTAACAAAAAAACAACAAAACTTATGGAGTATCCTTTAATCTCTTTTCACGCTCCGTAAAAACAAAAAGATTTCCCAGCGACCTTGTTCTTTTCACGCTCATAAAAGTATTTGAAGAAAATTTTTTATGGGTGGTAGGTTATCACTTTTTCAGTCTCATCGAACTAATTTACGAAAAAGGAACTGAGAGAGTTCTCTTTAAGTGTTTTTCAGACTCTCTAAACATGAAAACCCCCAAGTTTTATCTCTTTGGACTCGTTAAAAAAACATTGAAAGACCCATATGGGACCTAACCACTCCTTCTTAAGGTTTGTTAAACATACTTTGAGGGACTCGTCTAAAGGATGAGCTTACATCAACAATAATATGTTATCCTCTTCAAGCTTGTGTAAAAATAAAGAGGTACTCGCCAGAAATGGTGGGGGAAATTTTGGGAAATAAATGTGTCTCAGTATTTGTGTTAGTGGCAGTAATAGTCACTCTTGAACATGACACCCCCTTCATTATTGTATCTGGGTTGGTAAATACTTTGTCTCTCATCTGACCTTCTGCAAGTTCATATCTTTGGTCATCATTGAGTCAATGCTACCAAGACCATTTTCATGTCATTCATATGTTCAAGAGAAGTCCAAACAATCCCTCTATCGAGTCGACCATATGAAGTTATCAATTCCTACCATGTCAGCCTTCCCCGTGTCAATTTCAAATCATTTTCATACTTTGATCTAACCTAAATATGTTACTTATTTTGTGTCATTCATGGAGGATACATCAAGGCCCTCCTGTGATGGGTCTTTTCCTATCGACGCCAACTCATTATCCAGGAACAAGACTTAGAAATCGATTAGTACCTTATAACTTGCATGCCTCAATGGCAGGTTTCTTCACTTTCGACAGTGGGTTCACATCATTGACCCCTGATTGAGAGATTCTATCGAGTTCTCAAATTCAGCTCATTTATTCACATTGGATGGATTGTACTAAGGTACTTTGGGGGTCATTGACATCAATGGTGATTTCGCTCACACTTGTTAATAGTTTTCATTAATAACTGGTAATCAAGTGGTTTCTACCATGTTCAACTTCAACACATGTAATCACATGGCTAGATTCGTACTTACGGATGACGAGACTGAAGACCCTGGATCTCATCATTTTGGTCCAGGTTGCAAGGGACTATTTATGATTTTTATTGACACATATATCCACTTTGCATGTCTCATGGATATGTCTGAATTTGAGCTTTCCAGAGCATAGATCCACAGTGTATTCCTGGTGGCTATGTAGAATCTTGGTGACATGGATCCACAATGTATAATTGGTGGCCATGACTGACATTTATTATTTAAGTCAATTGTAGTATGAGCATGGGGATGCCTACCTCATAAATGGTATGATGATTATGCATATGGTTGATTGTTTGTAGGTTCCCAATTGGTGCACTCCTTGTTTCTGACACATGCACATTCTACAAAGTATTTCGACTATCATGAGTTCTAGCCTCATACTTTGGGGGGCATTTTGTTACACATTATTTTGGTCACCCTGGTGATATTTCTACAAGCATGTGTTCAGGCTCCCAAAAGGATATTTCTCATGAAAAAAATGACTGGTTTCCTCCTTTACAAAACTTGTTTTTAGAATGATGTCGCAGGCTAGGCATAACACACAGTGCAAAAATTCCTAATTTCTGCAAGCTGTCCTAAACTTGGCTTACGGAGTTTCCATAGGCTATCCTAAACTTGGCTTGCAGAGTTTTCACAAGTTGTTCTATAGACAGGGTGTGGCGGTGTTTGAAGACTAAGGAAAGGATGAAATTCATGAAGATTCTAGAAGGGAATATTCTAGAATATGAGGTGGCATCTGTATGGTTGGGATCCTACTCACTTCTCTGATTTGGTGGGATCATCCTGATCTTTCTAACCATCTATCTTTCTCCTATATAATGATGGATTTATCATGGAAAAGGTTAAGCATTAAGAAATAAGCAACAAGTAAGCAAGAAAAGAATGATTAAGGTTAAATAGGCTGATAATTGTGTGAGGAGATCTACTTCTAATGCTTGAGGGCTTAATTTCACTCCATCAAGTTATTGTGGATCATATTTATGAAAGCTTGGAGAAAGTGTGTGTGTTTCAGTGAAGAGATGCTAAAAGGGAACCTTGCAACATCAAGGAGGTTTCGTTGTATCTTCCACTTTTACTTAATATAATATAGTGGCATGTTTATTTCCCATAAAATCATTCTCATTTTATTGCATGACTCCTTGATCACATGCATAGGTTGTCATTGAATATACTATTGTTGCTTTCACTTTGGTTGGTTTGTGTTTCATTGCAGGATCAATATCACAAGAGCATCGGAGTGAAGAAGGGACAACAAAGACATAAGGAAGTGATATTTAAAAGTATGTCACTCATCTCTCGTTTGATAGTAGATTCAATGATTAGAGCTTAGGAAAAGCGCCATGTCCTATCTTGTTTTGTTCTAGATCTAGGTGGATCTAGGGAGATCAGTTTATGTTCGCATTTACCGATATATTCAATAACACTTTGGAAAATCTTGTCTAATCTCTGCCATACTTCTAGTCCCAAGAAGTAATGCATTTAGCCCAAATCCTTCATTTCAAATTTGACAGTTAATGCTTGTTTTCATTCAACAATGAATATTTCTGAGATGGTGATGAAAAGATCATCCACATATAGAATTAGAATCAAGAATTCATTTCCATTAATGATATAATATAAGTTTGGGTCAGCTGAGCTTTTGTTAAAACCCAAACTCATCAAGAAACCATCCGTTTTCTCTTACCAAGCATGTGGGGCTTGTTTTAGGTCATACAAGGTTTTCTTTGATATGCAAATATGAGATTTTTGGTTGTGTATAACGAAACCTTCTAGCTATTCAATATAGACTTCTTGCTCAATTTCACCATTGAGAAACATTGTATTTACATCCATCTGATGTAGCTTCTAGTGCATGGAAACAACTAGTGCAATGATTGATCGAATAGAGGTATATCTTGCTACTAGTACAAAATTCTCATCATAGTCGACTTCCTCTATTTGTGAGAACACTCTAGCCACGAATATTGCTTTATATTTTTCATTGCTTCCATCGGCAAGATGTTTGATTTTGTAAATCCATTTGGAAGTTACTATGGATTCTGGTCTTGGGACAACATCCCACACATCATTCTTTAGTATAGATTGATATTCTTCAGTCATGGCATATTTCCATACTTGTTCACCTGAGGCTTCTCCATGACAGGTTGGTTATGAATCAATAATGTGAGTCATAGTTGAAAGTTAGCTAGAGAATATCTTATGTCTCTTTCTTTCTCTAATTGCTCCTTGTGGAGTTTTATGTATTTTTTCTAATTCTAATGTTTGGCATGCCCAAGCAGGTATTTTATGTCCAATAGTGATGTCTCTAGGTACATTACTTGGGGAAACCGAATATGCTGGAGGAACTGGATCAACTGGTGGTGCAGGATCATCTGGAACAATATTTGTCTCCCTCTGAACTGTTGAATGAGAAGGAGGTATTGTTTCACCATCTATTTCCATCTGAGCTTCTCTGGATTTCTGGAAGGCTACTTCTTCTTCAAAAGTAATGTCCCTTCTTAATTCAATTTGTCTCTATCCTGGAATGTAGATTCAGTATGCTTTTGAGGATTCATTGTATCCTACAAAAGTACCTTTTCTTCCTGAAGGTTCTAGTTTGGATCTCTTTTCTTTGGGTACATGAAGGTACACTAGACATCCAAATATTCTAAAGTGTTTGATCTTAGGTTTCACTTTGGTGAATGCTTCCTCGAGAGTAATGTTCTTCAGGATCTGATGAGGGCTATGGTTTTGAACATATACTGCAATCATATATGCTTATGCCCATAGAGTCATGGGTAGACTCTAATCATGTATCAATGCCTTAGTTTCTTCAATGATGATTTTGTTCTTCCTTTAAACAACCCCATTTTGTTGAGGGTTGTATGAAACTATGAGCTCCCTCTTGATCCCTACTTCAATACAAAAATTTATGAATTCTTTTGAGGTGTATTCTCCTCCATTTTCTAATCTCAATACTTTTATTTTTCTTCCGCTCAAGTTTTCAACCTGAGCTTTGAATTCTTGGAATTTGGCAAGGAATCCATCCTTGTTCTTCAGGAAGTAGATCCAAGTTTTCCTGGAGTGGTATATGAATAGTACATAGTACAAGTACCCATTTAAGGATGCAACAGTCATTGGCCCACATACATCTGAATGGATCAAGTCCAATATTTCCTTAGATCTGTTGTCACTACTGAAAAATGATACTTTAACATTTTTACCAAGGGCACAACCTTTGCAAATGCCTTCATGCTGGATCTGGATCTCTTCTAGACATGTTACCATTTTCCTTAGAGCTAGAAGAGATCTATAATGAATGTGAGAAAGCCTTCTATGCCATAACTCACTTAGACTAATAGTTTCATGTAGTAAGGCTTGAACTAGTTTGATGGTCAACTTGTATAAGTTGTTATCTCTAACACCGATTTCTTTGGAAGAGATGATATGAGAGTCTTTGTGCCATGCAAGGACTCTTCCTTATGAGAAGGTAATTTTGTAACCTTTGTCTTCAAGTGATGAAATAGAGACAAGGTTTCTCTTCATTCCTGGTACATATAAAACCTCTTCCAGTTTGAGCAGCATATCTGAATCTAGTTGGAAGGTGGAGGTTCCAACTCCTCTCACGCTATATCTAGCATCATCTCCAAGGACAACGTGTAGATGTGTCTCTTTTTCAATGAAGTGTGTTAAATGATTTCTAATACTGATAATGTGCCTAGAAGCACCACTATCAATTAGCCAGGTATTTTCATTGATAGGAACCACACCTGAGAGTGATGAAATGTTGATGTCCTATTTTTTTTGGAGTCTTGTGTTGAGCTTGCTTTCCATCATGAAATTGCTCATCTTCACAAACCCTTTGTTAACTAGGCTAGATAACCTAACAGCTAGGCTAGGCTAGAAATTTTATATTTTGTTGGGCTTATGAATGCCAACAATAAGCCTTTAAATATTATAGCTTCTTCAAGAAATTCTCAGAAATATGATTCATAATTTTCTGCAGAATTTTGACAAAACCCTAGAAACTCTTAGGGTCAAAATTTTAAAAATGCGCGGAATTTAGTTCTGGGACTTGTTGGAGGTATGTCAAAGAAGGACGTACCCTTATAATTATTTTTCATCCCAAGCATCCAAGTTTGAGTGTTGAACCTTCTCTGAAAAAGAAGGTCGTATGGATTTTTTGGAAACCCTAGGAGGGCAGTATGGTTTCTAAAATGAGAGAGTAAAAGATCTGGAGAAGGCTTGTGCAATGGTATCTTCAAGACCTATGCTCTGAAACCATGTTGATTTTTTAAAGTCTAGGTCAAGCATGTATTTCATTTAATTTCATCATGTCTTAACCATAAACAAGAATGTTGCAGCAACCAAGATCACAAGAAGAAACACCATGCACAAGAAAAAAACATATATCCTGGGAAACCCTTCTCAAACAAGGGAGAAAAACCCAGTTAATCCTTTTCTATATTCTTCAAGAGAAATAAATTTCACCACCAATAATGACTTAGCACACAAGAGGGTTCTTAATCCCTAGAATACTAGTGCCCAAGAGAGGTGCACACCTTTTCCAAAGAGAAGTACTTGCTGAAATTTCCAAAACATATGAGAAGGATATGATTCTACAATGGAGAATCATCTCCTACTTATATTAGACATTGGCCAATTAATAAGGGTGTCTTATTGGCACAACATGGCCAACCTCTCTAAGTCAAATATACTTTATTATTATATTTATTATTATAATTAATATTCACATTATTAATTATCTTCTTTATATTAATCATATTAATATAGGGCTGACCTGTACCCTTTACATAATAACTAGGGTTACAAGTAGGAATGACTCTTGAACAATATATAGCAAAGGATATGATACACACACTAGCTCACATCCACTAGGGGCACATCCATAGGGATTCCATAGCTCTGATTCACTATATTACACAGATGAACCAGATCTTCACACGTTCACCTGTGCTCGTCCATAGGCACGTCCACTCTACAGATATGTTTTCCCACTATCACCAATAGGAGAATCATCTAGAGTCTTCTCTTCAACTCTATTTCTCAGAGGAGGCAATCTCATCATATTCATTTCTATTCACATGATGATGTGCCCATCTCTTTTGGGATTTCCCACGTTCACCTTGTGCTCAGCCACATGCACATCCTAACTCAACAGATCGCTTTTCCATCGGATGATCATCTAGATTTCTTCTATCTCACATCATGGAGGAGGCCATCTCTATGTTCCTAGCTCTGTCCTAGGCTAGAACCATAAACCCTTCTTAGAGGCTTTCTCTTAGGTTTGTAAGGTAATAGTAATGCTTCACATAGCTGCTATATTCCACATCTCATAGGTTTGTAAGATAGAGGATGTCTCCTATTGCTGTATTCATAAAAAAAATCACCATTGGCGCCATTCACTACTCATTGTGTGAGGTCAGTGGATGACATTGGTGATGATCATGTTAGAAGTTCCAAGACATTTAAAAAGAATTCTGACAAATATGAATGCTGATGAAAATTTCAATGATCTCAAAGATTATGTGGGGACATCTATATACATCCTTGAGTGTTGAAACTCTCCCATACCATCAAGGCATGTGTCTAGTCTAACCATGTCAAATTTCGATGCATACATGGACATATTGAATAAATTTCAACGTTTGCCCCATTCATTTCTCACTATGCGGGGTTAGTGCATGACATTTGTGGTGGATGAATTGGAAGTTCTATGACATTTCAAGAGAGTTCCAAAAAATATTATACAGATGGAAACAACGCATGATGATAATGAGACATCCATTATGAACGTTGATGGAAGCATGGACGATCTCAAATATTATATGGAGACATTATACATCCTTGAGTCTTGAAACCCTCCCATATTGTCAAGGCATGTGTCTAGTATAACCATGTCAAATTTTGATGCATACAAGAACATATTGAAGAAATTTCATCGTTGGCCCCATTCACTTCTCACTATGTGGGATAGGTGTATGACATTTGTGGTGGGTGAATTCGAAGTTCCATGACATTTCAAGAGAGTCCCAACAAAGATTCTACATATGGAAATGATGAATGATGAGAATGAGACATCCATTATGAATGTTGATGCAAACATGGATGATCTCAAAGATTATGTGGGGACATTAGACATCCTTGAGTCTTGAAACCCTCCCATACTATCAAGGCATGTGTCTAGTCTAACCATGTTGAATTTCGATGCATACATGCACAGTTTGAAGAAATTTCAACGTTGGCCCCATTCACTGCTCACTATGTGAGGTCGATACAAGATGACATTGGTGATGGGTGTATTGGAAGTGCCATGACATTTCAAAAGAGTTCCGACAAAGATTCTATATATGGAAATAATGAATGATGACAATGAGACATACATTATATGAACATTGATGCAAACATGGATGATCTCAAATATTATGTGGGGACATAAAACATCCTTAAGTATTGAAACCCTCCTATACCATCAAGAAAACTATCTAGTCTAACCATGTCAAATTTCAATGCATACAGGAATAGATTGAAAACATTTCAACGTTGGCCCCATTCATTGCTCACTGTGTAGGTTCGATGGAATAAATTTGTGATGGGTGTATTGTAAGTTCCATGTCAAATTTCAAGATAGTGATATTGATAAAAGGTGTAGTGGGATAAGCATCATTTTGAAGGCATTTTGCAGCTCACCTTGGCGACTCCATTTTTATAAGGTATGCATATTTCATTTAGATTTTCATTTCACATTATGGAGAATGGATTCTTGGATGTTGCATGCATTGTGTTCAAGGATGTTCCAGGGTACCCAAAGAGGTTTCCCTCAAACCATGCTGAGAATCTCCCAAGGTTCAAAGGTGATCCTCCTTGTGTTGTCCCACATATCTTATCACTTGTGAGATATGTGTCCATGTTTGAAGGAAGTCATGAAGACCTTTTGGTGAGATTCTTCCTATGCTCATTGGAATAGAGGCAATGAGAATGGATCCAATGTTATTTCATCCCAATGTGTATTCCTTCCCTCAAAATTTATGTTGAGGAGTTTCTCAAGCACTGAGGTCTAAAATTTCAGAGTTCTGAAGATACTTATCATGATATTTTGACATCCCTAAAGGGGGAAGGGTTACTTGGATTTTTTGAAGGTAATAATGAGATTGATGAGGAACCTAAGCCAAAAAGACAACAATATCTTGTCATGATTAAGGAGAAATCAACTGATTAGGCTTTCTATGGTTTTAATGATGAAAACATTATCTTAGAAGGCAATGTCATCATTGTTGAGAAAGGAGTCCTTGGCCCAAAATTTGATGGTGTTGGCATTGTGGATGATACCATGGATATTGTAGACCCAAAGGAAGACTGTTGTCATATATTTGCTAAATTTTTGATACAAGGACATGACCATGACTTTGTGGTCCATGAAGAGGACCTTCTTGGCTCACAGGAAGATGAAGATCAGATTTCTAAAGACTGTGATGGAAATGTTATACATAAACTCAATGATAATGAGAGTGATATTGTCTTGAGGGATTCTATACATTTTTCTGATAATAACAACAATGCTTCCCCAACTGGTAATGGAACTGCAGACTTAGGTTAGCCATACAACAACAACTACAAGGTATGTTTAACACAAGGCAATGATAATGAAATTTCTGTCCAAAAGGAAGTTTGAAAACAAAACCAAGGATTTGTAGGAGTTTCCAAAAAAAATGTCCATATGATTGAAGAAATCCCATACTCAGAGGAATTGCAAAATTTTGATTTTGATGGAGAGATGGTACCAACAACAGACAACCTTGATGAATTTTTCTTGTTCAACTCCATGAATGACCCCTTTTTTGTATCATTTGATGGTCACCCTCATTATGATGCTAGAATTAATTATGAGAATCGCAAAAAAGGACCATGCTATGAAAATTTGGGATTGGAAAGACATCAGTCCCTTCCTAAAGACATATACCAATCAACATCTAGCCATACTCAATAAATCACAGAGATTTCATTCTCCATTTCTAAGATTGAGTCTAATCCTAACACTTGTGAAGAGGGTACAACCATGATCTTTTTGTATTCAAGATTGAAGTTAAATGATGAGTGGACAGAGTCTTCAAATATTGCACCTATTTTAAATAACCCAAAGCATGGTGATGGTAGTATGACTCCCATTTTCAACATTGACATGAAAAAATCTGTTATTCATATTATGGATGGTATTTTGGGATACACTATTGAAAGAATGAATCCCAACAATGAATTGAATAGTCGTGAAACTTATTTTCAGTATTCTAGTAAATACCTATTTCATGATTGTTGGGCAAGCAGGTTGGATAGAGAACAACGAGAAGAGACAACGCACAGAGAAAAGGTGTAATATCAAGAAGATCAAGAGGGTCAATAAAGAAGAGAGAAGAAAGAGAAGAAGATGGAGGATAGGAAGAAAAAAGATCCCACAAAATCCAGGAAAACCAGTCGAGCATGAGTTGTATCCAGATCATAATGAGTTGTCACTAGTCGAGCATGAGTGGTAGCCAACTTATTATGAGATGGCAAGAAAACTTGAGAAAAGGAGACCTAAATAGGTAAAAGAGAAATAAAGAAGTTGAAAAGTAGAAAAGGAGAGAAGGTGAGAAGAGAAAAGTTTAGAAGAGGAGAAGAGAGACAATAGAGATAGAAGATACAAAAGCAAATTTCAAAAGAAACAAAAGTGACAATAGCATAGGTAAAGAACAAAGGCAACACCAAAGAACCAGAATAATTCTATGGAATTTTTGTGAGTGTAGGATGTTCTATGTAAGGAAGCAATGAATGTAAGAAGATGACTGTATATTGAACACCTACTGTAGTGCAAAGAGAAAGCATAAAACCTTAACTATAATAAAGAAACAAAGATTTTGTGGACATATCCTAGGAGGGGTGAACCATGGTAACTCTGTGTTAAATTATGTTGTCGAATTGTTACCGATGGTTGTAATACGTTAATTCATGTATGTATGATGTTAATTCTGGTTTCTACTATGGATGAATGCTTATATTTACTGATAATGTTGATAGATTCATGCACAATAAAATTAATTGTATGTTTAACTGCTAAATGATAATAATATAGACTGATATGCATATAGAATTAAGTAACAAGGTTAGGTTAATTAAGATCTATTTCACGAAAGGATATTTTAGGTATGACAGAGCGCGTCTTCCTTCTTTCCCGCATTGATGCAGAATATTGGTTTCTGCAGTCCCCATAAATATACCTTGAGTGAGGCTTCACCTGCTTGTAGGTGATGCTGAAAGGGCTGGTATCTGTAGGGTTTTGTTGGAATAATTACTTTGAACCTAGGGTCTTGAACCTTCCTGCATGCGCACTCCCAAAAAATGGTTTCATTGTCGAGATGAACATTGTATTATTTACCTACTTAGACTATATCATGCGGATAGTGACACACACACTGTGCATTCCAGTAGAAACAATAGCAACATATGAAGGCATCACATAGTTTAGAGCCCGCATGCACCATATGTATGTAAAATATAGGAAGAAACCAACACAAAAATGGATGCAAATGAACTATAGGGTGACAACAGAGGAAGTGGGCCCAAAAATTAATGATTGGTACAAGGAAATGAACAAGGGCACCCAGGTTCAGGGTCAGACCCAGGGGGAGGAGAGAAAGAACCCAGAAGATAGGGTAGACCCATCAGATAAAGAGGAGGAATGAGAGAATATATACGAAGAGATAGGGAATACACAAGGAACATATCAACCAACATGAATAGGGGTCATACATGACACAACAACGACCCCCAAGAAAGAAACAAAAATAAACGACATGGAAGAAACACAAGTAAGGAGAGCACACAAGAAAAATAAGGCACAAAGACCACCATATCTGTTCTACATATTAATCGAAGGAGACATGGAAATAATTGGCCAACAAATGGATGAAACTATAGAGGAGATTTGGGAGAAAGAAACTAAGAAGTAAGAATAACACCACAAGGAGATGCAAGATCAACTGATATCACTCCAACAGATGATGGATGGAGAATGTAGTAGGATGCAACATAGGTTAGAGGAAGAGGTAGTCAAGGGATGGACCAAGAAACAAGAAATAATACATGAACAACTAGGGGTAATCCAAAATATCCTGGAGACAATGCAATTAACACATGTGCAAGGCCTAGACACAAGAAAAACATGTCTGACAAAAATGACACAGGAAATAAGGTTGGTTTAGTTGATAGCACCGTGTAGAGTGATCAAAGTGCCGGTAGGGATAGTTGGGCTACCCAACCCCGGAAGTCAAGAGAAGTTATAGGAATTAATTCACATGGAATTAGTCATATCCTAGATAAGTACGGAAGTGTTACAAAGATTACATACATGGATTACATAGGAAATATGCATTCGCGCAGATACTACAACCACAAAAATAACAAAGGTGGAGGCTGAGAAAGAATAACTGCAGAGACAATACAACACTATGCTACAGGAAAAGTGCACAGTATAACAATGAATAGAACTCGAAAAAAAGGAAAAAAGAAAAGCAGGCAGGAAGGAAGCTAAGAGGGAGAATCTTGAAGTAGAACAAAAGGCCAAGAAATCCACAAAAGGAAAGATTGAAGTAGAAGAGAAAGACAAAGAATCCGAGCAGGAAAATAACAAAGTAGAGGAAAAGGTCGAAGAAGCAAGGAAGGAAAAGGAGGAAGTTCAACAATTGGCGCAAAAAGATCAAACAATGGTACACAAATTATATACGGAAGTAGCAGAAGTACAAATGGTGGTAGAAGCCACAATAGAAGGACAATTCAGAAATATTAGTGAGGTCATTAAAGGACTTCAAAGGAATGACACATAGATCGAGTCACACACAACACCAAGGACACCACTGGAAGAAAGAGCGCAAAGGGAAAGGATTGCGCATATAGCGGTGGTGAAGATTAAAATATTAGAACATGAGTGTATAAAGATATGCAAAGAATGCACACATATGTGGATAGAGATGATGAACACCCCATAGTTGCAAGCACTACACAAGCAAATAAGGGTTGTGCAATAACAAGTGATTCAAGCCATAGAGTGTGCAAATACTCTCCCACCAACTGAAATAATGATGACACTCTTGGATATCATGAAACTATATCGTGTGGTGGAACAAATGAAAGAATAATAATGAAGGATCACACAGGAGTTGTGACCGCGACAAGATGAGGCACTCAGGGTAATATAGGAACTAGCTACTACGCAAACTAGCATGACACTAGCAGTGCAAGATACCGAGGCCAAATTAAATAGCTTGACAACACAAACAATGGAAGAAATTATAAACAAGGAAGCCGAAATCACAACAACAATAAAGGCAGTATAGGAGAGCCTCCATAAATTCATTGAGGGATGGAAGATAATGACACAACATGCCTAAGTAGTTCAAGATGAGTCACATGTGAGTGTTGGGGGCTGTTATCACTAAAATTTCATCCGCACAGGGCGACAAGAACTCCGCATCATCAACACAGAAAAACAATCATTCATGGCACAAGGTTAAAACTCCACAGCACAGAAAAAGGGCCAAAACTATACAAAATGGCCAAAAAATTAAAATGCGCTGCGCACCCACAAGGAGCGCGCGTGCGCGCAACATTTTGTGAAGCGGGCGCATATGCACGGCTGTGGGGTGAAAAACCCGCGCGCCTGCCAAACGACGCATTTATGGAACTGGTCGGCCTCCCAACCACTAATGGATCGGTTCCCAAGTCGATTTGACACCAAATCTGAGCTCAATCTGCGTGGGGAGGCTGGTCAAAGACCTAAGGGTGCCCTAAAGAGCCCCTTTTCACATTCAAAAGAGGTTGCATAATAGCTCAATGTTTGGCTATAAAAAGCCATGAATGACCACCATTTCTGGAAGGAATTCTTTGTATTGTTATGCTGTTGAGATTGCTATAGACTCATTCTTTGGCAATTAACATAATCAACATCATTTCATAGGCTTTCCATCTCTCACTAGAGTGGAGAAGCTTGGATTTCTTTCATTCACACTTTCACCTTTCATTGTAAGGAGAGAAATCAGTTGAGGGCCTCAAGAGCCTTCCATTGGAGAGGGAAGGGACCCAAGTCCTCTTTCTCCTTTGT
>SNQJ01S0075939.1:15057-36897 GCA_010110895.2 Picea sitchensis
TAAACAAAGATTGGTATAATGATATTAATTAAAAATTTATTAATTAATTAATTGTTATAATTTTGATTAATTAATTAATTAATTACCTATTACACTCAATGACATGGGTATTAAATTTAAGAGGGTTAATAAATTTAATTGTTTAAATTAAAGGATTACGTATACGGAGGGGATAAGGAGCATTAATAATCGGATAAAACATTAATAATCAGATAAGGAGCATTAATAATCAGATAAGACAATAAATGTATGGATAAGGAAAGGGGGGAGGAGAAAAGGGTCAGTGAAGGAGGGATATGGGGGGAGGAGGATTACAGAAGGAAGGGATTATTTTTTAGGGTTCTCTTGGATTTGCTGGGAGGAGTTTGAGTTTTGTAGTTGGGGAAGGAGCTTGAGTTCTGTAGTCGGGGAAGGATCATTACGGGGGGCACCGATTTGCTGGGGGTATTGGGCATGGGGTCCAGGATATCCATATGGTATCTTGGAGCTAGGAATCTGGACAGGCTGCTCCTAGCTGGCAGGGAGGAAACACGGTTTGGGCAGAGTTGGTCAGTGGCATCAAGCTGGGCAAGGCAGCAGCAGGAGGGTCAACAAGACAAGAGGAAGCAACAAGAGGGTCAACAAGACAAGCGGAAGCAGCAGGAAGGTCAACAAGACAAGCAGAAGGTTAGCATCAGACCATGGTATTTTAATTTACGTATTTGTTTTATTCATTTAAGGAATATGAAGTGTTATAAGGATGTTCGTAAGCTATTATGTTCAGTTCAATAAATTTTATATATGTTGATTATGAAGTAAAATAAATGTTAGGTTAGCATTCCTTAAAATAAATTATTTTGGGTTTTATAAGGATTTGTAGAGTTGAACCCTACACGACAATGAACTATACCATTCAAGAGAATTCTCACGTAGAGTTTGAAAGAATAATCTACATGTAACATTATCTTTAGTGAGATTGCAAAATTTCACATGCACATTGGAATCTAAAAAAATGTTGCTCTACATCCTCTAAATAATTCCCAAAGAACGTAGAACAAATTTCCATAGAAATATTGGGCATCTGAAAATTTTCTTTTGGTAGATTTAGAGGACCTCTATGTAGTCTCCTTCTTCTTTGGGCAGTTGTTTCTTTTGATGCATATCTTGAAACCATTGATGGGATTGATGAAGAATTTAAAGGAGCATTATGACATGAATGAAATCCTTCATTTTGATTATCTCCAATGGAGTTTACAGGGAGTTCATTTTCTTGAATCTTTGGTGCTTCTTGTTTCTTTTTGAAATTACAAAAAAGGAGAGCCATGCTTAAACTAAACAACAATTTTCTTGAATCTTCTTTTCAAAACTTTTATTCATAAAGATATATGGTTCGTCAATCTAATCTAAAGTAGGGCCTCGAATGTATTGAAAATAAATCAGATCCCCATTATGGTCACCAAAAATGTTGACACTTGAATCCGTCAAGACCGAAATGACAACCTCATGAGGACATTAGTCCCCCTTCATTTTTAGAGAGGTGGTTCTCCTCTTTGGATAGAACATATATATTTTAATATCTTGGATTAGGGAGAGTGTTAGGAAACAAACCCCAAATATTTATTGCATGGATTTATATGAAAATGTAGTATTCCAGATATAAAATAGTATGCAAAACATAAATATTTTAGCATAGAAATGGTAGAAAAACAATGATATAACCAAAACAATTCTAGAATAATACCAGAAAAACACCAGAAAGAGCACCTTGATTAATGATAACAATGTTCACTTTCCTCTACGAGGGGGAAACCTACATCATAATAGATCTCTATTATAACAATATCCAAGACAATATTTATTATACCCGCTACTCCTATTTATACTAAATTTATCTATCCAAAAGAACAATCTAGAGGAAGATCCTTCTAGAAGCAGAAACTTCTATTATGTATTCTTACATTTGAATTATTCTTCCTTATTGCTAGGCCTTATTAATATTGGACATTATTACATGGAATTATATTATTCTACCTATGTGAGGGGTTAGGGAGGTTAGGTCCCTAACATGCCCTCCCCCTTGAAGAGCAACCTTGTCCTCAAGGCTTAAAATGAGGAAATTGTTGTAGAATGTTGGTCGACTCTCAAGTGGCATCTTATGGAGGTGTATCTTTCCATTGGACTAACACTTCCTTGATGGTGCATTGATGGAGATGGAGTTCTCGCTGGGCCACGATGGCTTATGGCTGCAACCAGATGGAACCTTCTTCATCCAAATCAGGGAGCCTAGTTTGATTTTGGCACTTAGTTCCAATCACCTTCTTTAAGCAGGAAACATGAAAAATAAGATGGATCTTTGACTGACTGGGTAGAGATAACTGATAGGCCACCAATCCCACACGCTTGAGCACTGTATAAGGACCATAAAATTTGGGCAAATTTTTTTGAATCTGTTCATACTTGAGTGAATTCTACTTATAAGGTTTTAGTCGAAGAAACACCTAGTTTCGTTCAACAAATTGTCATTCGGAATGACTTTGATCTGCTTATTGCTTCATGAAATTATGAGCCATGACCAAATTGTCTTTGAGGGAATGAAGAATATCCTCTCAGACTATAAGATTTTTTTCAACCTCCTGAACCTTCGAGAGACCTGGCATATATGAGAGAACCGATGGGGGATTTTGGCCATAGACTGCCTCAAAAGGAGTCATGCGAGTAGTTGTATGGTAATATGTGTTGTACCAGTATTCAGCTAGGGGTAACCATTGAGCCCACCTATTTTACCTCTCAAATGAAAAACACCTCAAATGTGTTTCCAAATACTTGTTGACAACTTCAGTATGGCCATCCATCTGGGGGTGATAGGCAGTTCTGAGATGCAATTGGGTGCCATGTAGCTTGAAAACTTCTTGCCAAAAAATGATGGTGAAAGTGGGATCTTTGTTAGAGACAATAGAATTAGGCATGCCATGAAGATTTGATCCATTATGGAGGCTATGAATGGGTTTTGAAGAGAAAAAAAATCAGAATATTTGGAGAGACGATCTACGACCACCATGATGACTGAATTATTGACCGATTTAGGTAAGCCCACAATGAAATGCATAGAAATATCTCTCCAAATAGCAGGGGGGGTCAAAAGAGGTTGGAGTGTGCCTGGATCTTTGACATTTTATCCCTTATTACATTGGCACACCTCACATTCAACTACAAATGTGAGAACATCTTGTTTCATACCATCCCAGAAAAAAGAACGTTTGACCCATTCATAGGTTTTGGTAAACCCTGAATGCTCGACTGTGGGTGAGGCATGAAGTTTAGAAAGAACTATTGATTTAATTTGTGATTTCTTGCATAAATACAAATGACCTTTATAGAAAAGCTCTTCATTTTTCCAATAGTACCCTGGAAAAAATGAAGAATTGTGTTGTAATTGGTGGAACATGCTAGAAATTTGGGGGTCTTGTAGCCATTCCTAATGAACAACTTGGAGCCAATCTGGGACAGTGAAGGAGAGGGAGAAAAGGGACCTGTATTCTTCATATTTTTGGGAAATAGCATCGACCACTACATTTTCCTTTCCTTCTTGTAAATGATCTCATAATCATAGACAAATACCTTGGTCACCCATTTTTGTTGTGCCGATGATGAAATTTGTTTTTCCTGGAAATACTTGAGGCTCTGATGATCAATTTTTATTTGGAATAAATGACCCAAAAAATAAGGATGCCAGAGATCCATAGCATGCAGAATAGATAACATTTCCTTTTCATAAATGGATTGTCCCAAATGTCGCTCTGAAAGTTATTTTCTAGTGAAGGCTAAGGGCCCGCCATATTGCATGAGGACGACCCCAATTCCATTCCTGGAAGCATCACATTCCAATACAAATGTCTTTGTGAAGTCTGGAAGTTCTAGGATAGGGGTTGAGCACATAACATCTTTCCAAGCTTGTAAGGCATGATCTCCAACTGAATTCCAAGTGAAAGCATTATTTTTAAGGATAGAAGTGTGAGGAGCTACAATTTTTCCATAATTCTGAACAAGCTTCCTATAATATCTCGTTAAACCCAGAAAACCATGCAATCTCTTAATATTTTTAGGGCGAGGCCAATCCTGCATAGATTCAATTCTCTTAGGATCCACTCATATACCATCCTTGCCAACAATATGACCCATGTATTCCACTTTTGAGGCACCAAAGGCAGATTTAGATTGATGAAAAATTGGTTCTTAGAGAGTATATGGAGAACTTGATTCACATGGGAGAGATGGGATGGACAATTTTACTATAAATGAGAATATCATCAAAGAAAAATAAGACAAAATGAAGGAGAAAAGGACAGAAGACATGATTCATAAGACTTTGGAAAGTGGAAGGAGCATTACACAATCCAAAGGCAATTACCAAGAATTCATAATGACCCTCATGACTTTGAAATGCATTCTTGGGAATGTATTCCTTTCATATCGATCTGGTGGTAACCAGAATGTAGATCTAGTTTGGTGAAGTATTGAGAACCACTCAATTCATCCAAGAGGTCATCAATTACAAGAATGGGGAATTTGTCTTTGATTGTGATTTTTTTGAGGGCGCAAAAATCAGGAAACATTCACCAAGTACCTTCTTTCTTGAGTACCATGACCACAGGGGAAGAATAGGGGCTATTACTGGGATGGATAACACCTTCTCCTAGCAATTCATGAACAATTTTCTCAATTTCATTCTTCTGGGAAAAGGGATGATGATAAGGCCGAACATTGGGAGGAAGACTACCTAGGATGAGAGGGATGGAATGATCATGGACTCATGAGAAGGGGAAGTTATTTGGGAGTGGTAAAAATAAATTGGTGGTGGGAGAGGATATATTGGAGGTCAAGATGCACAAAGGTGTCTAAACAACATGAATGGAGTGGATTTTGGATATAATTCTCGAATGACCTTTTTTAGGAGCTTTCCCATTCAATGGGAACTGAAGTGATCTCGGGGGACCCTATTTTGATGCCTTGGAACTATATTGTTGTCCCTCATTTTGGAATTGCATGGTTAGGTCCTTAAAATCCCATGAGAATGGGGCCTAGATTTCATAACCATTTATCACCAAGAATAATGTAACAACCACCCATTTTTGTAGAAAACATATGGTATTTTAGGTGATACCGACCAGTTTGGAGTCACACATTTTCACATTGTACCCACATTTCATGGGCACCATTGGAAGTCATGATTTGTAAATTATTGACGACACAAATGTAAGGATTGGATTCTTGGGAAATATGGTGATGAATAAAATTATGGGTTCTACGCTTTCCACAAGGATGATGACTTTTCCTATTTTGAGATGACCAATTAATTTGAGAGAGTTTTGGGGGCGGAGAAGCCAGTGAGGGCATTAATTGAAATCACCAGGTCAACTTCGGGTGGGTAAGACAGTGGGGTGAGGTCATATGGTGGTGGTATTTCCTCCATAAGAGGAGCAACAACATATTCTTAAGAAATACATAAATCAATCAATAAAATCTTATGTTCCCCTACACTTGCAGAAAATATTTTTCATCATAATTATAACAAAGACCATTGGAGTTGACATTCGACCATTTCATCCACAGTTGAATTCACGGATCTTGAGAGGGAGTTGCGGGATGAGAATAATTGGTGGAGTTTAGGAGGAAATGAGGGTTTGCAGGTTTGGGAGGATATAGTATGTTGTGCTTCCTTGGCTAGATTGAGTATATTCCAACCAAGTGCAGGGGTGTGCCATGAGAAAACGGGCATGAATTTCATCTTTGAAACCAACGATAAATAATTCCTTAAAAGCATCGACATGCCTATGTTAAAACAGAAGTTCTCAAATGCTGAAATAAAGTCTTCCAACATCCCGGACTACTTTAACTTGGTCAAAGGACCTAAATGGTGGGTGTCGAGTCAAATAGGTCATAAATTTTGACTACAAAACTATGTCTAAGAAAAATACCCTTGGTGTGCCTTTTCACCATTGCTAGCATTTCCATCATCCCAGATCCAGATGTAGGACACCAAAACGAAGCTTGGCTAAATCATCCCGGTAATTCCATGCAAGAGAATAGTCTTCCCATTTGGGTGACCCATCATGTGGGATCTGATCCATCAAATTTATTCACCCAATTAAGGAGAGGTCTAAAGAAAAGTGGGTAGTATGAGGAACTCGATAATGGGAATATTCTTGGTCATCCTGATAATATGGTTCTTCCAAAGAGGAATGGTTATGGGAACAACCCATGAAGTGTTCAAAAGTGGCTTTGAGGTCTTTGACATATTTGATGTAGGCACATTAGTGGAGGGACCAGTGGTGGATATGTATAATGTCTTCCTGGTTCCGGTGGGTGTCAGCAATCAAGGTATTAAGTTCTTTGGCTCTGGTGGTAGCCATTTGGAAAAATGGACAAGAAAATGGTATAGGGGAAACACCAAGGGTTTGGAGGGGTGGGTGGGACAACTGAGAAGAAGGGTGTCAAGTGATAGGTACCACTACAATCCCGAGGGAGAAAATGGGTATCCAATGGGATAGGGGGCCAAATAAGGGCATCGAGGAAAATTCCGGATCCACAAAATGAATGTGTTGTTAAAAATGATAGGTATCACTAGAATTAGGTATCCCAAATAAGTGTGTAGGTGGGACAACTTTATACTCTCTCTTTTTTTAACTTCTGTAGAGTTATACTCCGATCTGAATAATACTACAATGATGAAATGCCAAAATGCTTAACAAGGAAGAAATGTGTATTAATTTAGCAGCGAAGATGTAGAGAGGCATGGTTAGCGACAATAAATCTTATTACGTTCTTTTTTGTTTCCAATCCCGAGGTAAGATATTCAAGTTTTCTACAAAAAAGGGTTTTCACTATGCTATATCTCTCTTTGATATATGTGAGGGTTCCAACAATAGTACTCATTCCAATACCTCAGGGCACCAACTAAAGAGGCTAGGCCATGCCCTTGGTTGTACTATCGACAGCAATTTTGAGGTATCTTCCTAAGAAAGTGGTGTTCACCGATGGCACTATAGCATTGAGGTGACCGATTAGTTCCCATCTATTGAGAACTGGGTCTCGAGGTTGATCCATATATAGGTGTGGTCTGATGTGCTACCACTCATTTTTCAACATGGAGTTACAAGGAATTGTGTATATGTGAGCTTAAGTACCTCTTGTGTTTCCTACGTGTATGCTTTCCTGACTATGGATTTATGCCTTGAACAACAAATCTTTGTATCTTAAAGACATCAGAATACTTCTCTACCCTGGAAAAAAATAACACACAATTCCTTCCATGGAAAGTTTTATGATACCACTTGTAATATTACTAATATAAAATAGTATGCAGAAAAAAAAACATCATGAAATGGTATTTATAGAAACAATTATATAAACGAACAATATGAGAATAATTTAGGAAAAACCTTGGAAGAGAACTATGCGATTAATGATAGCAATGTTCCTTGCCTCTTGGAAACCTCCGACATGGCAGGAGCTCTATTACAATAATATCCCAAGTGAGATTTACTATACCCTCTACTCCTTTTTATACTAAATCTATCTATCAAAGAACAATCTAGAGGAAGATCCTTCTAGGAAAGTGGGGCTTCTATTATCTATTCTTACATTTGACTTATTCACTTCCTTATTGCCTGGGCCTTATTGATAATGGAAATTGTACATGGAGTTATGTTTTCTGCCTACGCTTGAAGGGGGTTGGGTGGGTTGGTTCCCCTAATGAAAATGGTTCTTCAATAACCCAATATGATCTTTATGTGCAACAAAAAAAAATTACAATAAGAAAAAATTGAAGAGGGCTGTATCATGAAAATTAAATTAAGATGCTTATCCACACACAATCTTCTTAATGTATATGATAAATATATTTTTTCTTCATGATAAATGGATATAATTACCTAATGCGTCTCAAATATTTTTAATGAAATCGCAATTGGTAAAGAAATTTATAGGTCAACCTCAAGTATCTCATACTTAAAACTCAAAGTTCAAAGATACAATTAAAGATGACCTGAAGCAATTTTTTTGTGGAGTTTATTCATGAGAAGTGTTCTTAATTACCAAATATTTGACAACCATGTATGTGACTTCAAATACTCCATGATCATACAAAGAATTTCTATAGAAGAAAATAAGAAAAATACTCAACAACTCAGGTGTTGTTTATTTATTGAGACTCAAGCTTATAAAACTATGAAATGGTGTGAAGGGATAGAAGGAGAAAGGAGAAGATGGAGATCTATTTTCATTGATTAGAATCTTTTCTATACATCCATGGTTGTATACTCTTATTTCTCTGATCCTTTTCTCTTCCCCTCTAACCCATGTATGTGGCTTCAAATACTCCATGATCATACAAGAAATTTCTATAGAAGAAAATAAGAAAAATACTCAACAACTCAGTGTTGTGCCCAACTGTGAGACTCAAGCATAAAGCTATGAGAAATGGTGTAGAGGATAGAAAGAGTGGAGAAGATGGAGATCTATTTTCATTGATTAGAATCTTTTCTATACATCCATGGTTGTATACTCTTATTTCTCTGATCCTTTTCTCTTCCCCTCTAACAATTCTGATTATTGGAACTTTTGATGAAGCCTCTCTTCTCTTTTTAAGAAGAGATTTTCTAACTAGAGTAGTTAGGGATTTCTTCCTCTCTTGAAATTCTCATAAAATTTTATTATTGAAACATTAAATTTAATTAGTGAATCATTAATTCATCATTAATGAACTCACATCATTAATATAAGTATATTGAAAATGGGTCCCTCTCCTTTTTTAATAAAAGTTTTAATTAAACTTTTATTTTTTAAATTTAATTAATTGCCCTTTAAAAGAGGATGAATGTGTTTTAATTTTATGGTAAGGATGTGAATATTTTCATCCCTTTAAACCACTTCTTATGTTATCTTCATTGTATTATATTTCGAGCTATATAAAAATTTCCCAAATACATCGCCTGGATCTCAAGATATGAGCTCGTGAAGTTGAGTTGTCATGCAAGCCCATTAAAAATGAAGTTGACTGATATTTTAATTTTTGAGACAAATTTGTCCACTTTCAGAACTTTAAATCTATACCACCATCTTCTACGTCAAAATACCTCTCCAACGGTATAAATGTTGTGCAATTCTAACACCCGAAGCTCAAGTTATGGCCTCTACAAGATTGTGACTCAGTCACAGTCGATCTGATCTCTTGGGGCAATCTCAGCCTTTGATTTCAAATTCATTTCTCCCTCTTTTAAATTTAGAATTTTTATTCATAAATTTTATCCCACATTCATTGGGATATTACAAATCTTCATGGTATACAATACTAAGTGTTTCATACACTTAGCAAGAAACAAACAAGAGAAGAAATTATGGAGCTTGGAGGATTCAACCCATGGAAAGTTGTTGAATAAAATAATAATTTTTGGAACCCCAACATCGTCCACCTCATGCCCAGTCAACACTGAGTCATCACTCACTCATCACTGGCTCATCACTCAGTCATCACTCAGTCATTTTCAAGTCATATCCCACGTGTCAGAAACTCATTATATGCCAAATATAACCAATAATATGTCACCATATGTCGCAAATTGTATGTTTCCACGTGTCTACAATGTTGAGTTTCCATGTGTCATGACCTCATTCATTGGCATGTGTCATATTATCATTTGTTGGTTTTCATTCCTTGGAATAGATTTGATAATTTGGCTAAGTATGGGATATGGGACGAGAGGGGAGGATGGAAAATTGTGGGTAGCAGAAGTCGAGGGGGTAGTTTTTAGGCTACGGGGATGGGTTGATGGGATGGGAAGTGAGGTGAGAAAGGGAGAAGGTAAAGTTTAGGTATCAGAGTTATGAGCATGGTGGTTTCATGGAGCTTAGAGGGTGACGTGAATAAATTCACAAGTCCGCCAACCCGTGAACCCGATAAATTCATAAAACATTCTAAGTGTTAAAGTTTTGAATGAGAAGGGAGGTAAGGGGGGAAATGTAGGTGTCGGAGGTAGAGAGTGTAATATGTAGACAATGGGTTGGAAAGTGAGGGACTTTGACAATATGAGGGAATGTATGAGTTTTCCAACCTTTGAACCCGATGAGGAGATGAAGGAAGATTCTCAAAAATGTCTAAGTGTAGAGACTAGTGAAACATATGGGAGAAGAGTGGTGAAAGCATAACATGTAAGTCTGCGAGTATGATAAATTGACTGAGTATGGAAAGGAGAAGAGGGGAGAGGGAAAATGGAAAAATTCTTAAGTATGAGAGTAGTAGGAGTAGAGTGGAAAAGAGAAAAATGGTTAAGTGCGGAGATGGAAGGTAAGGGAAATAAGTGATGAGAGCACTTAGTCATAATTTGAAAATGGAGGGGAGAACATGATACTTAGAAAAATTCTTTTTAATCTTTCTGTCAGACATTTAGACCAGATCTTGAATAACTTAGGCATACAAAAACATATTTATGATCTAAAAAGTGCATGACAAAGCTGAGTCTGAGGGCTATAGAATGAAATTATAAAAGTTCAAAAATTTTCTTATTTTGATATTAAGGCTTTTATGAATCCAAGAGAAGGAAAATATAGATGACCAAATTTTGGTCAACAATTGGAAAACCTTGTAGGTATTGCTTCCACCCATTTTGAAAATGAATCTATTGTAGTTAAGATGCACTTATGTTGTGCACTAGAAGCATGATGAATTTCACCTATGAAGTCTAAGCCTCGTTGTTGGAAAGGGGCTTCATATTTTATTGGCACTAAAAGAAAGGAAGGAAGTTTTTGTTTACCTAAAAAAATTTTGCATTCTTTGTAGGATCTTACTTTTGCATTTACTTCATAAAATAACTTTAGCCAATAATATCCAACTCTCATGATTTTATATGTTGTATATCTCCAAGCATGTTGTCCTCCACATATTCCTTTATGAAAATCATCTATGATTCCTTTAGTCGCTTGTTCTACTACATAGTTTAACAACATTCCCAAAGGGTCCTTCCAGTAAAGCTTTTCATCTATTATGCAACATTTGATTGATTGAAGTTTGAGTGATATAGATTTATATTGACTAAAATCAGGTCTGAATTCAAGAGTTTGTAGGTAGTACACAATGTCTTTATACAAAGAAGATGAATAAAAAATATCATGGACCTTTATTATGGGTTGCTTCAAATCTACTCCATCCAGTTCTATTAAGGGATGGTCTGGTATTTCTGAAATTTGATTTATCCCAAGTACCCTGCAGTTTTATTCATCCAAAAGATTTTCTAAACCTTGACCTTTAATTAGCTTTATTGGATTTATTTCGAGGTCATATTCCTGAATGTTGGCTATCCATTTTCCTCTTTTTCCATCAGTACCAGGCTAATTCAAGACCTCTTTCACTGTACTTCTAGGAACATAAGTTATTACTTTAGAATGGAGAACATATACTTTGAAAGACTTAAGATCTTTGACCAATGCATAAGCTTGTTTTTCAATAATATTGTATTTGAGCTCTTAGTCTCTCAAAATTTTTATAAAAAAGGAAATTGGTTGTTCTTTATTTTCTTCATTCCTTTGTAAAATAACTACAACAATGGTATTATCAAAGAAAAAAGAAAATATAAGAAATTCTTTGGAACAGTCTAGACTTATTAGCACTAGTGCTTCTCCCAAGGATTTTTTAATCTGATCAAATTAATTTCTGGCCTCTGAAGACAACTTAACCTCATTGTGTTTTTTAATCATATCAATTAAATATTTTACTACTTTAGCAAAATCGATAATGAATCTTCTCAAAAAATTAATTTTCCCAAGAAAGGATTGAATTTCCTTTTTATTAGGTAGGATGATAATCTTAATTTCTTCAACATGTTGAGCATCGATTTTTACTCCTTCCTTCGAGACAATGTGTCCAAGTAACTTCCCTTCCTATATAGCAAAACGAGATTTCTTAGGATTCAATAACAAACAATTTTTTTTACATTTAACAAGAGTTTTCCTAGGATGTTTTAAATGGTCATCATTCGATTTAGAAAAAACAATTAGATCATCTAAATAAATCATAATAAATTTATCCTTTTCCCAAATAAATGTTATGTCTATGACTCTCTAAAATGTTTCTCCTGCATTCATCAGACCGAAGGGAATTTTATCATACATAAAGGTCCCCCATGGTGTGGTAAATGCACTCAACTCTCTATCTTTGTCATGCACAACAATCTAGTTATAACTTGAAAATACATCAATCATCGAGATCATATTAGCTCAAACTACTTTTTGCAATATCTTTCAATAAGGATTTATTGAGATTCCTGAAATCAATGCAAAATCTTATTTCTCCATTATTTTTCCTATCAGGTACTAAATTTTCAACCTATGAAGGGTATCTAAGTGGAACAATGGATTTTGCATCTAATAACTTTTTAATTTCCTTTTCAATTATTGGGAAGAGTATAGGATTTACTTGTCTTAATTTCTATTTGAATGGTTTAGAGCCTACCTTCAATATATTTCTATGTTGAATTATGTTGCTATCATAAGTCTTCTAATATTCATATGACCAAGAAAATACTTCAATAACTTCTTTAAAAAAATTAACATACCTGATTTTCTGATCAACATGTAGAAATGTTGAAAGTTTGATATTCTTTGGTTCTTGATCAGCCCCAATATTTTGATGTTCAACCTCCTTTGTTTGGGGATGAATAGTAGGTTTAACAACAACTTCATATTTTTCAAATAGTTTCTCTAGAGGCACAATCTCTTTGGAATTTGGTTATTTCTTAACACCGTCATCTTTTGATTTGCAATCATATATTGTAATTTAAGATCAGAATGACTATTATAATTAATTTTTTCATTATATTTGTCATCTTCTTGATCAATGTGGGTTCCATAAAACTCATCAACCATTTCCAAAAATTTCTTAATTTATTGATCATCTTCAAATGTCAGCCAATGTTTGACATTGTCAAGAATTGAGGGTTTGTATTTCATTTCTACTTCATACTTGAGATTTGGAACTTTAAGATGCTTGAAAGTACTTTCTTCTACTTCTAAGGAATCAACTTGTTGATTTTCATGTCTAGG
Organism: Picea sitchensis; assembly: GCA_010110895.2. Classification (NCBI taxonomy): domain Eukaryota; kingdom Viridiplantae; phylum Streptophyta; class Pinopsida; order Pinales; family Pinaceae; genus Picea; species Picea sitchensis. The sequence continues at coordinate 28,129 of SNQJ01S0075939.1, forward strand.
AATTACATGAATATTAAAAGTTAAGAAAAACAAATCTGATTAGGGCCCAAACAAAATGTCTATAGGATCTCATTCTTGGATGTTTAGATTGATAAACCTTCCTCGTTTTTTTTTAAATAAATTCTGCATCACCATATACAATGAGATTCATAATGTTCACTCTTCTGGAAGCTTCTAAACCTAACTCTAAAGCTTCATATTCACAAACATTATTTGTGGAATATGTTTCAAATTGCAATCTAAAAGAAAATAAATAAAAAAATTCCAAAAGGTGAAATTATAATTATACCTTCCCCATATCCTTCCTAGGAGGAAGCTCCATCAAAGTACATTTTCCACATTCCCTCTTTAGGGTCATTATTTTCACATGAATAAATTTTTACATTTTTTGTACAAAGTCTTGGTTCATCATTTACAAATAAAATGAAACAACCCAAATCCTGATCTTTTGAATAGATAGGACAATTATTAGGGTGATTGGGATCACTACCAATGTAAGGAAGTTTGGTTTCCCTATAAAGTTTCCCAGTCTCTCCACCAAAATGGGAATGGTGGCATATGTCATGTCCATTTGTAATGAGCCACCTAATTTTCTTTCCCATGATATGGATAAAAACATTCCATAGTTTATAGGCACCTCTGCCACAACTATATCCATCAAAACATTTTTTACAGGTATCTGGCGTAAGTGAACTACAAGATCTTTGATCATTCTTAAACATCTAACTTTTCTTGCATCAAAATAATAGAAGTCATGATATGTTTTGTGATTTGTAATCCTATCTTCTCCATAATTATTTTTGGCATTAAATTGTGAGAAGCACATGAATCCAACATGAAATTGTGTAAGATATGTTCATGAATTGTTAAGGAAATATAAAATGGTGCTATTGCTTCTCCTCTTTCCTCAATGTGAGGACCAAACATTATAATGGGTGTTTCATCTTGTATATTTAGTGTATATGGTTGGGTTGTTGCAATAGAACAGTCAATCATTTTCATTACTTGTTTTCTATAGACATGAGTTTTTGAAATTTCTAACAAAGGGATGGGAATTTTGATCTTATTTAGTTCATTTTTTAGGTTGAAATAACCGTTTACATTCTTTATTGGTTTACGTTCTATATATGTTTTCTTTGCATCATGTTGATCATATTTTGTTTTGCAATTGTTATTTCTTTCCCTTTATCTTTGTTGAGTGTTTTACCTAGATGACCTTGTTTATTCATTTTAGTTGTATTTACATTTGTTCTTTGCCTAAGGTCATATGTTTTATGAACTTTAGCTTGTAAATAAACTGAGAAAGCCCTATATTGATACGATGATGAATAATTTGGACTATTGTTATCATCTTCATTAAAATATGAATTGAAACTAAGAGATTTCTCATAATCATCCTGGGTCACATATGCATCAGAAATGTCACCTTCCATCATATTTATTTCCTCGTGTTCAATTTCATCTTCCCTAAAATTATCAACCAAATTTTCATTATTTGTAGGGGCTTGTATTGATTGATATTCATTTCTTCTTTCTCTTTGTAAAACTTGAGGAGGGTTGAAAGGCCTTCTAAATTGATTTTGGTTTCTATTATCGGGCCTTCTAATCTTATTTTACATCCTATCCAATTTATTTGATAGATCCTTAATAATTCTAGACATTTCTTCAATTTATCTTCTTGATTTTATTTGTTCCACATGTTCCAATTTATTCTTTTCATTTTTTTCTCGTGTTCTTCTGAATCACTTCTAACCCTATACTTTCGTGAAGAAATCATATTAGAATCAATTTCTACTGAGTCATATTATGCATCAGTTAAGGTAGTGGCTCTTCTTTCTCTAATTAATAATGCGAAATTTGGATCAAAGGAACCAACAAATGTAACCTTTGCAGCTAGTTGTGATGATTTGAAATCAAAAAGGATCTTATTATAAAGTTTATTAAATCTTTTAATGAATTATGGAATAGATTCATTATGTTTCTTTTTAAGATTCTCAAATTCAGCTAAGAAATATAAATTATYCTTATTTTCCCCCCATTGTCTAATAAAGGTTGATTCTAGTGCATCCCATGAGTCGATGGAATTTGAAGGTAACCCTTTAAACCATATTCTAACCTCACCTTTAAAAGTTTGAAAAAAAATCCTCATATAAACTTCTTCAAGCTCAAGACCTTCATTATCTGTGAAGTAATCCAAATCTTATATATGTTCAAGGGTTGTGATCTCATATTCCCCATTGAACCTAGGTAAGAGTTTCAAGTAGTTATTAGGAAAGTTATGCATATTCCTAGGAATATTCAAAGGAGTGTATCTGGTAGATGCCTTATTAAAAACCCTAGGTGGAGGTGGTGGAGGTGGTTGTTGTTGTGGAATATTTCCTACCATTATTAGGTGATCAATTAACAACTGTGAATTTCAGGAGTAAGTGGATTAAAGAATATTTTAAATTCTTCCTTTTTTTTAGAATACTTTGGAAAATATGCTTGGGGAATTTCTAAATTTTCCTCTTTAGGTGATAAAAAAGGAAATCTGAGAGACTCTATAGGAGAATTTTGAGAGTATTCCTTTAAGAAAATATGTGGAGAGTTCTCTAGGGATTCCTTTGGAGAATTTTCAGTGGAAAATATTTGAGAGATAACAGTTGAATCTTTGAGAGAAAGTTCAATATAGTTTTCAAAGAATAATTCAATAGAATCAATTGTAAAAACTATTAAAGTCTTTTTGTTTAGAGAATTGGGAAGATACTCTTTTGGAGATGATGGAAGAGAAAACTTAGGAGAGGTTGTAAGAAAATATTTTAAATAAAGTTGTTAAATAATATGAGCTTTTATTTTTTCTTTAGGATATGTAGAATAAAATGGTTTAGCAACATAATGAATGGTAGAAAGTGTTATAGATATTTCCCTAGGATTTCTCTTAGACAATATTATCTCTGGATCTGCTACTGGTGTAGTTTTCTTTGGGTCTGGGTTAGCCTAGGTGCTCTTCTTTCTTGATTCTAGGATTGAAAATGTGGAGTTTCCAGGTGAAATATTTTAGCCTTCCTGACTCTTTATCACCAACAAAGAGTAGGTTTTCTTATCATTCTACCTAGGCAAAAGTAAAATGTCTTTAATTTGTCCCCCTTTAATTTCTAAAATTTGTAACCCTTGAGATATTTTTGGCTAGGAAACTATGCCAAGGCATCCATAAAATTGATTTTTTTTGTTTATGTTGATCTGTCCTAAAACACAGTGATTTTTTTTCTTTGTTCAGGCCTGTATTACTAGTCTTTAAATATTTAAAGATTAATATTTGAAGGAAAATTTGTTATGTCTCGGTCAATTAAATATTTTAAAAAATGAAAGAAGAATAAAGGATAACAAAGTTGAAAGTTAAATAATGCATCTCTTGATAAATATTACTTAACTTTCAGATAAAAGAAATAACAATTGAATATGTATCTAAACCAAAATATAATGAATAGAAAAGAATAATTCTTTCTTATTCACTAGGTGAAATAAATGAAGTATGGGTCTGATTAATACTCATAGTACATCTCAGAAATATGTAACTTTTAAAATACCCTTGCAATTTGTGATAGTAGTTGTTGTACTAAATTATCACAATCATGGCAGTAGAAACATTCAAGTAGAATTTAGGAGCATGAATATAACATTGAGAAAAAAGTCACATGAATTGAAACTGGATGAGATGATTCCAATTTTCATTCGATGGATAATTGAATGACTTCATCTTCCTGTATGCAATATCCAATTATATATATTTTTGATATGTAGGGGATTTGAAAATAAGTTTTTTTTTTCCATAGAAGATAGAAATCATCTATGAGTATGTCTACAATGGTTTGACCTCTCAAAGTATCATCCATTCCCTAAAATTTGTCCTCTTTATCTCTAGCAATGAATAAACGTTTTTTTTTTTTTTTAATTTTCATATGAAACAAGCTTCCCTTTATCATCCCATGCTGAAGGTAACCCCATTTTCACTAGATTCTCAAACTTATTTGTGAAAGATTCAATAATTTTTTTCACCATTATACATTTATTTTGAGCTTATTGTATCATATTTCTCTTTATAAAAACCATTTCACTTTCCATAATCATCGTAGTTCTAGATTTAACACCTTTCTTTGTCAATGTTTCCGTGGAACTAGAATTTATGAATTTAATAATTTGAGTAACAGCCTGAGGTCTAGTTCCTAATTCATGAAATTATTTCTTTATAATGCCATATGCTTCATCTATCAATAACATTTCATCATCTATTATCTTGAAATAGTCCCAAAGTTTTCCAACTTCAATAGTAATTTCATCCCAAATAATGTGTAATTTCATCAGATAGGGTTTTCCTCACAACCTATTCTTCATTTGCTCCATGTTTTTTAGCATCTCAGCTTTCAACTTCTAGTATTCTTAAATAAGCTTATTCTTATATTTGATTTCTTCTCCATGTGTTACAATTGTTTTCTTCAACTTCACAGTCTCAACTCTTTTCAGATTTATGCTAATTCTTTTGATAATATACTTGTTGGATCTAATGACTCAGTTGATTGAGATGAAGATGACACACTTCTTAAGGTATCAATCTTCTTTCCATACAAATCAATTTTCTCTTCCATTTGAATCAATTGCTTCAAAAGTTGTTATTTTTCTACTTGGATTGTATGTAGATCTGAGGTATGTACATGATCAATTCCTAGGATTTTAAGTCTTTATTTAATTTCTAGATCTCTATGTTTTTATTTATTTATTAATTCTTGTACAAATGCTTCATCTTTCGTATTAGCTCCTAGGTCCATCACCCATTGCTCCAACTCTTATACTCTCATTTTTCTGGTTTTGTTGGCCAAATTCTTATTTTTGAGTTGGGTTATGAGTTTCTCATTTATAATTTGAAGTTTTTTTACTCCAGGATTCGTTATCATGACACATATATTCAACATTTAGCAATTTTTTCTATGCAAGTCAAATTTATCCAGTGGATGAACTGCATTAATATCAATAGAAATGTTTGTCACCTTCTTCTATTTCTTTGGCTCCATGACTGTTATATTCAAACTTAATTTATCATAATCCAAAACTAATATCATTATGGTTTGAGATGTATCAAGGTCAAATATTTTAGGAATAACATTATGTTTATTATTTTCCCTTATTTTCATGATATTCATGAAATGGTGAACATAATCAATCTGTTTTGCTTGATCTGTACTCTGTGATTCTATTTCACTTTGACCTTCTATACTCTCGGTCTTATCTATTGATGATACTTCCACAATCACAATAGGTCCATTGTCCACTGGTATTATTTCTCCCTGTATTTCTCAATCTTCCTCTTCATTAAGAATCTTTGTTTTCTGCCTTTTATCTAACCTTTCTTCCTCTATCTCTGAATTGTTTTAAGTTGATTATATATTTTTTCATTTGTACATATTCTCAAATTGCTGATTGATGCGGGAGCATCGTAAGCAATCCAAAAAAGCAAGCGCAGAAGCGAGGGACAATTGGAAATGCACCAGTGCACATTTTGAGAACATTTTGAAATTGAAAAGATAAAACATTAATGTAATATCTGGGAAGATATTTTTTTTTTATGGTTTGGAGATTGTAACGCAGATCATGAGCGGTTTCTCTCATCTGTTGATTGGAAGCAATTAATGTAATCAATGTAAAGTAGTTGTAGATATTTTAATTCGATTAGATAGTTAGAGTTGTAGGAGGGAAAACTCTATAAAGCTCCCTCGTATGTATTGTATGGTAAGATTATTCTCATTATAATTGTAAGAGCTGAAGGGCAAGAGAATAGGAGAACATAACAGAAGAGAGGTTGTAGAAGATTGTATAAGAAGATAGCGGTTTCTATTGAACCCATGTACAAATGCACTTGGATTAATATAAGAAATCTTTGATCCAAATTCATGGTGTTTATGAATTATGTTTACATATATTGAATGGTATGTTTACAGTTTTCTTATATGATTTGTTATGCATTTCTTTCAATGTTGTGTGTGTATGTATGATTTCATGTTGAATGTATGAAGTCCGTGAGAAGCAAAGTATGAGTTTCAATTGTTTCTCGTCCTGATAATTCCTGCAAGGAGTGCAGTGAAGGTCCGCAAGGACTGCGTTGACAAGTTATGATTTTTATCTCAGAAAATCTTAGGAGAGATATTGTTGTTCTTATACAAGCAAAAGTGTGACTATAGTACATAGTCGTGCAAGGTGTTGGGGACCTATAATCATAGGTAACTCGATTCTTTGGCTGTTGATTTGGCGTTTCTCCCGTGATGAAGACATCTGGCTCGGTTGATTCTATTTTCCCCTCCATCTATTTCGCCCGATCCTTCATCACACTACCCGATCCTTTGTCACCTTGTTGCACCCTTCATTCCCTCATCCTTCACTTCTAATCCTCTTTGCAATCTCCGTCCCTACATTTGCAATAAACCACCTTAGGATAAAAACATTAGGTTAGTAATTAGTTAGACTTGTTAATAATAAATTAATTATTAATTAAATTAATTAATTAATAATTAAGTTAGTTGTTAATACTTAGGTTAGTGCTTTATTAATTGCACATTAAAAACAATTAGAAATAAAACAATATAAAAATATATAAAATATAATAAAAACATATATTAATAAAACAAAAAAATTAAATATCAAATAATTAAAAAAACACAAATAAAACATATAAAAACATATACTAAAATAAAACATATATTAAAACATTAATAAATAAATAATAAAAACAACAATAAAATATATAAAACAAACAAAACATATATAACAAAAATAAAACAATAAAATTAAACATAAAACAAAAATTAAAAATTAAAAAACAAAAACAAAAACTATCCTAAGTTTTCTACCCACTCCCACATGCATATCGGACCCCCACCCCCCCACCCCCACGNCCCATCAATACCAAGGGGATCCGATAAGTGGTATTGGGAGGGACACTTATCACCTCCAGGTGAAATCGAACCTCCCCCCTCCCAATACCACTTACTACCTCAGGGGGGGTCCGACATACCACTTACCTCTCCAAAACCGCCCTCCCCAAAAAACTCAAAACCACCATTTTTGCCAGTTTGACCAGTTTTGTTCTGGCAAGTATTCCGGGAAAACGAAGACAGATTTTCAAAAAACGAGAGAGGTGTTTGTTCAAAACTGGATTAAGAAAAAAAAACTCTTCCATATTTTTCATAGGTGCTACCAGTTGGGAGAATCGAAGCCATATTTCAGCCTCATTACTTCAGTTTTACGTTTTTCCTGTTTGAGTCCTCATTTTGCGGGAGACGTTTTGGCGAGATGGAGACTAAATTAGAGAAAATGAAGGAGGTTTTTGTCCAAAACATGATCATATACAATAAATTCCTCCATATTGTGCACAAGTGTCACTGATAAGGAGAAACATATGTCTGAGTGGACCCCTTTTTTGCAGAAATTCAGCACGTCTTTCATGGCAGATAATTCATGATTTTTAGGGATTTTTATTCCTATTTTTGGACGAGGTGGTTGAATTCAAACTCCTAAGCCTGGAGAGAGTTTGTTCCATATATTTTGATATTCCCCATAGTGGATACTTTGTAATTCTCCAAATGATTTTCCATAAATAAAAGTTGTAGCTGCAAGATTCTTGTGTTAGACTCACTGGTGATGTTTTTCCTCTCTAGGTAACTATCTTCTTACTATGTAAATCCATTTGATGTTTTCCTCGATCCAATATTTAAAATAAAGATTTAGAACATAACTTGTTTTTTGCACTCTGTTTCTGGTCTTTTAATGATCTACATGTTTTCGTCTGAAGTTGAGCATAGGAATTCTTAGATGCTCCTATGCTTGATGGATTTTCCCCTCTTTTCCTCTCCTCCACTTTCATTTAATTCAATTTGATCCAGCAGTATTTTTATCCTGCCCTGTGGAGACAATATTTTACATCTGAGATAGATCCATTTTCAGAGAGGTAGACCCCATGGCCCAATGAAAATTTGATTTTTCAATCTCCCAAACATACCAAATCCATAAACAAACCCATGTTCTGCATAACTAGCCTAATATCGTATTTCAAACAAATCTAAATCAGACAGAGAGATCCCTCTCTGAGTCTTGGACGGCTAGATCCAAGACTCGAAGTGGTTTTGATGTTGCCTCTGTGACTGCCTCCACAGCCTTGGGAAAATTACAGAGTGCTAACACAAGGAATGTGCAAGTCGGTTGAAGTCTTAGACTTTTCCAACCTAGTGAGTGGTTGAAGAGTTATTTCCATAAGGAGTGCGTAGAATTGAGAAGTTTAGATAATCAAAGATTATCGAGAAGATGCAAGAAGTGTGTTCGAAAATCCCTTAGAAATCTTGAGTTTGAAGCGAAGTATAAGCTCAAGAGGGATAGAGACTTCCTGGAGTTCAAAGGAAGGACAAGGCTCACAGAGGCTTCGTAGAAAACCAAGTTCAGGAGGAAATACGCCAAGTTGTTTGGCCAGGATTTGCTAAGGAACTCAATGGACATTCGAAATTATCAGAGGGAGAACCATTGATTCATCGTGGACCATTGGATCCAGTGGATTAGAAGAGGAGTTAAGACTAAGTGTATGTCAACACTCACAAGCTCAGGAGGAAAAGTCGTCGTTAGATCTGGACCAATGAGATTCGTTGATCTAGTACTTCGAATTTGGCATTTCAAGATTTGGGAGTGTGGAGAAAGTCATGACGAGAAGTCAAGAGTCGTGAAATCCTGATTTGCAAAATCCTGACAGGATCTGAG
>SNQJ01S0075939.1:36907-49862 GCA_010110895.2 Picea sitchensis
AATCTAGTATCCACATAAATGGTGGAGAAGCTGGAATTGGAGACAGTTGCACATCCGAGCCCATACAAGGTTTCGTGGTTGCAAAAAGGACATCAGATAACTATCACTAAACAATGTTTAGTTGAATTTAAGATAGGGGTTTACAAGGATGATATTTTGTGTGATTTTATTCCCATGGATGTATGTCATATTTTGTTGGAAAGACCGTGGAAATATGAAATAAATTTTGTTCATGATGGGAGAAAGAATACATACACCTTAGAGAAGAATGGTAGGACACATATGTTGTTTTCAATCGAAGACAAGAAGGTGAATAATCAAGAAACACTATACTTCTCACGAGTGGGAAGGAACTTCTTGATGAAGTCAGGAAAAAAGAAGACATGCAGTTTGTTGTGGTAAGGAAACCTAGAGTCATCTTGACCAATACTTCGATAGATGATCTACCGAAGGAAATTCATGAATTGCTGGGGAATTTTGTTGATATAGTGGTGTATTATTTACCTTGTTTTTATCCTCCCATCAGAAGTATAAGCCATCACATTTACCTTATACCAGGAGCGAGTTTACCAAACAAATAAGCGTATAGATTGACGTCGTAGGAGAATGAAGAAGTTAAGAAACAAGTCCAAGATTTGATGGACAAAGGGTTGATTAGAGAAAGCTTGAGTCCATGTGTTATGCCAACATTGTTAAGTCCAAATAAGGATGGTGGATGGAGAATGTGTACAGAATCGAGGGTTATAAACAAAATCACCATCAGGTATAGATTTCCTTTACCAAGGATGGATGACTTGATGGATTACTTGAGTGGAGAAAATGTTTTTTCAAAGATTGATTTGAAAAGAGGATATCATCATATTCGAATGAGGGAAGGTTATGAATGGAAGAAAACATTCAAGATGAATGAAGGGCTATATGAATGTCTTGTCATGCCGTTTGGTTTGACGAATGTGCCAAGTACTTTTATGAGATTGATGAACAAAGTCTTGAAAGATTTCATTGGAAAGTTTGTGATCGTGTATCTTGATGATATACTGATCTTCGGTAAGATTGAGGAAGAACACTTGAGACACCTAACTCTAGTGATGAGGAGATTACAGTAAGAGAAATTGCTGATAAATTTGAGAAATTTGTCTTTCATGAGGAAAGAGCTTGTTTATTTAGGTTTCGTGATCTCTTCAAATGAGTTGAAGATGGATCCTAAGAAGGTAAAAGCAATCAAAGAATGGCCATCACCGAAGAATATCTTTGAAGTCAGATACTTCCATGGATTAGCCAGTTTTTACAGGAAGTTCATCAGGAATTTTAGTGGAATTTATGAACCAATGATGGACACAGCCAAGAAAAGACATAAATCTTTTCATTAGACAGAGGAAGCAAAGAAAAGTTTCAAGTTGTTGAAGGAAAATATAACTGAACAACCAGTTTTGTTTTTTCTAGACTTCAGTAAAACATTTCAAGTCAGATGTGACACAAGTGGATTCATGGTTGGAGCATTCATAAGTCAAGACAATATACCAATTACATACTTCAGTGAGAAGTTGAACAATGCCAAAATGAAATATTCCATGTATGACAAGCAGTTTTATGCATTCATACAGGCATTAAAGAAAAGGAGGCACTACTTGGTTCCGAAAGAGTTCATTTTTTATAGCGACAACCATGCTTTACAATTCGTAACCAAACAGGAGAAACTAAACCATAAACATGAAAAATGGGTTGAATTTATGTAGAACTTTACTTTTGTTATAAATCACATTTCTTGAACTGCTAACAAGGTTGTTGATGCATTGACCAGGAAATGTTTGATTCTGTAGGAGTTTCGCGTAAAGACCTTAGGTTTTGATAGCCTTAAGGATATGTACAAAGATGATTCAGATTTCAAGGACACTTATGAAGCATGTGAAAATCTTGTTCTGAGAGAGAGAAGCCAGTGGATTGAACATTTAATTCAGGATGGATTATTATTCAAAGGAAATCAGTTGTGTATCCCGAAGAGTTCTATGAGGGAAAACCTTTTAAAGGAAAAACATAGTGGAGGATTGGTTGGACATTTAAACCATAACAAAACATTTGCGCAACTGAATAGTTTATATTATTGGCTAGGGATGAGGACATATGTCAAGAAATTTGTGAACAGATGCAGAATCTGCCAGCACGCAAAGGGGAAAAGACAGAATACAAGATTGTATCAACCATTCCCAGTACCAGAGAGGTCATTGGATGCGGTAAGCATGGATTTTGTGTTAGGAATACCAAGGACACAGAGAGGTTGTGATTCCATATTCGTGGTATTCAATAGATTTTCCAAAATGGCACATTTCATTCCATGTCAAAAAACCAGTGATGCAACTCACATTGCAAATCTATTTTTCAAAGAAGTTGTTTGATTTCATGGTTTACCCAAGAGTATTGTTTCAGACAGAGATACCAAATTTGTTGGTCATTTATGGAGAACAATATGGAAGAAGCTGGGGATAGAATTATCTTTTATCTCAGCATATCACCCTCATACGGATGGACAAACTGAGGTAGTAAATTGAAGTTTGGGAGATTTGTTGAGGAGTTTAGTAGATGAACATCATAGTCAATGGGATCAGATTCTTCCACAAGTGGAATTTTCATATAACGATTCACCAAACAGGAGCACAGGACAAAGAACATTCCAGATAATGTATGGAATGCAGCCAAGAGGAGTATCTGAGTTGAGGAACTTAGAGAAGAGTGAATTCAGAAGTGTTGGAGTGGAATATTTTGCAGTAGAGATGCAAGAGCTCCACGGTAAGATTCAAGAGAGATTGTAGAATTCCAACCAAGAATATAAGCACAGAGTAGATCATCATAGAAGAGAGATTCAATTTGAAGTGGGAGATTTAGTTTTAGCACATCTGAGAAAAGAAAGGTTCCCAAGGGGAACACATAATAAGATGAAGATGAAAAAGATAGGGTCGTGTAATATTTTGAGGAAATTTGAGGAAAATGCTTATGAGATAGAATTGCCATATGGTGTGGGAATATCGACCATATTCAACATAGAAGATCTGTATCCTTACAAAACAAATAAAGAAGATGGGGAAGAGATACAACAGGAAGTTCAGTGGGTTAAACAAATGTCTATAGCTGAAAATCCGCAGATGGAAAAGATCATTGATCAGAGAGTTAGCAAGAAGACCAGTAGAAAGACATATTTTGAATATCTGACAAAGTGGAAAGGACACCTGATTGAGGATGCCAGTTGGGAAAGTGAAATAAATATCCAATAACATGGACAGATAGTGTAGGAGCTCATGAAAAGGATTCCATGAATTTTTTCATCCAAGGGAGTATGATGCAGGAGCATCATAAGCAAGCCAGCAAAGCAATCACAAAAGTGGGGGATAGATGGAAATGCACCAGTGCACATTTTGAGAACATTTTGAATTTGAAAAGATAAAACATTAATGTAATATCTGGGAAGATATTTTTTATTTTATGGTTTGGATATTGTAACGAAGATCATGAGTGGTTTCTCTCATATATTGATTGGAGGCAATTAATGTAATCAATGTAAAGTAGTTGTAGATATTTTAATTCGATTATATAGTTAGAGTTGTAGGACGAAAAACTCTAGAAATCTCCCTCGTATGTATTGTATGGTAAGATTATTCTCATTGTAATTGTAAGAGCTGAAGAGAAAGAGAACATGATAATAGAGCAGAAGATAGGTTATAGAAGATTGTATAAGCAGATAGCGGTTGTTATTGAACCCATGTACAGATGAACTTGGATTAATATAAAAAATCTTTGATCCAAATTCATGGTGTCTATGAATTCTGTTTACATCTATTGAATGTTATGTTTACAGTTTTCTTATATGCTCTATTATGCATTTGTTTCAATGTTGTGTGTGTATGTATGATTTCATGTTGAATGTATGAAGTCCATGAGAAGAAGAGTATGAGTTTCAATTGTTTCTCATCCTGAGAATTCTTGCAATGAGTACAGTGAAGGTCCGCAAGGAGTGCGTTGACAAGTTCTGAGTTTTATCTTAGAAAAGCTCAGGAGAGATGTCATTGTTCTTATACCAGCAAAAGTATGAGTATAGCACAGAGTCATGCAAGGGGTGCACAGGCCAGTTGAAGTCTTAGAATTTTCCAACCCAGTGAGTGGTTAAAGAGTTACTATCGCAAGGAGTGCATAGAGCTGAGAAGTTCAGATAATCAGATATTATCGAGAAGTTGAAAGAACTGTGTGCGAGAATCCATTAGAAATATTGAGTTTGAAGCAAAGTATAAGCTCAGGAGGGATAGAGACTTTATGAAGTTCAAATGAAAGATGAGGCTCACAGAGGCTCTGCAGAAAACCAAGTTCAGGAGGAAATACGCAAAGTTGTTTGGCCGAGAGTTGCTAAGGAACTCGACGGGCGGTCGAAATTCTTAGAGGGAGAACCACCAATTCATCGTGGACCATTGGATCCAGTGGATTAGTGGAGGAGTTAAGACTGAGTGTCTATCAACAGTCACAAGCTTCAGAGGAATAATCGTCGTTAGATCTGGATCGACGAGAGTCGTTGATCTAGTACTTCGAATTTCAGCATTTCGGGATTCAAGAGTGTGGAGAAAGTCATGACGAGAAGTTGGTGCAGACCCCCAAACCCTTGGGTCGAGGTCCACGCAGGATCTCTCTAAATATTCCCTTGAGTCTAATTCACTCTTTGAATTACCCCTTGGGGAATATCTCATATACTCACGGCGTATCCACAGGTCCTTATGAATTGAACCTGCGTGAAAAAACACCAGGCGCCAACCCAAATCTCCTTGGCCACAATAACGTCGCGCCCTTCACCAATTCGGGACTTCAGGTCTCACAATTTCACGATTCTTGTTGTCGAGTTTCTCGGCCCTCTAGTGCCGAAACCTAAAATGTTGATTCATTGAAATGTTTGGCCGCGTCCTCCTCCACAGTCGTATCCCGTTTCGTGATTCCAGGAATTCTGGAACAAGGAACCCTATCTCTTGTCTTCAAAAATGCCGAAATGCCGAACCCTGATGCGTTCAGCAAAGACTAGCTCCCCTATGGGACTTTTCGCCGATTCGAAGTTTTGGACTTCACGTATTCCCAAATCCTGATGCAAGGCTTCCGGCTCTCCAACCCACGAAACCCCGAAACAGTCAACGAAGTCTTGACTCTGCCTGGCGACAAGTATGACACCTGTCTTTGTCGCTGTCTTCTATCTCTGACATGGATTCTTTCCCCCTGCCACTCCAAGCTTTCTAGCTTTCGGGACTTGAACGAACCTCCGATTTTCGTCCTTCTATCACTTATAGACCCAGAATCCTGAAATGGCACTTTCCACAGGGTCAATGACTAATAATCCCCTGTTCGATCCAATGCTTAACTTCTCTGCAGCTCTCTTGGATCCTATGGTCCTCGCTATTTCGTGAGTTCTCCACAGAGAATTTCAACCACTCATTTGCTCCTGGACAACTTCTGCGAAATAAACCAATGTTCTCCCTTATGAACTTTACTTCTACTGGATGACTTCGACCCTTGTCTCCCTTTGAAGAAGTTCGACCTCCGTCCTCCTTTGAAGTGTTCAAAGGTGTTATCCCTCCTGAGATTTCAGTTACAACTCAAACCTCCAAAAGGGTTCTTGCTCGCACACCTTGCGGAAAACTTTCAAATACTTCGAAGTATTTGATCTTTCGACTCTGTGCACTTTCTGCAAGAATAGTCTTCCTTCAACTCTTCCCTTGGTTGATAAGTTCTAGCTTTCAACCAGCATGTGCACACCTTGCACAGCTTCTATTCTTCACTTGCACTTCTACTAGAATGAGAACAACGGTATCCCTCCTGAGCTTTCAGAGATAAACTCTGAACCTTTGTCAATGCACTCCTTGTGGATGTTTCACTACACTCCTTGTAGGAAATTCTCCCTCGAGAAGAGAAACATTTGAAACTAATTCTCTCTCTCTCTCTTAGACTTCAAACATTCAACATGAAATCATACATACACAACATAGCCTCATAAAAAATGCATAATAGAGAGAATAAAACCACTGTAAGCATACCATTCACCATGTATAAACAGAAAACATCATAACTCCATGAAATCTGATTCAAAGATTTTTATATTAATTCAATTTCTTGTACATGGGTTCTTCTCTACAGTTCTCTGCTACAACTCTTGACTAATGTTCTAATGAGACAACTTACTAATGATACAAAGGAAAGGGTGTCTATACCTGTTTTCCCTCCTACTCTCCAAAACTGTCTAATCTATAATTTAAATCTACCTACTTCCATTAATTATGCATAAATGCCTCTACATTATTCAGATGAGAGCGAATCGCTCATGATCTGTTTACAATATGCAAGTATGATTCCCTTTAACCATTACATTAATGCTTCAAAAACATTTCAAAAATGTGTGTTGGTGGTCTTCCAGTTGTCTTCCGCCTTCATGCTCGTTTGGCTACTTACGATGCTCCTACATCATACTCCCTTGCTTGAAAAAATTTCATGAACTCCTTTTCATGAGCTCTTGCACAGTCTGTCTATGCTTCTGAATTTTTGCTTCATCTTCCCAACTGGCATCCTCAACTGGGTATCCCTTCCACTTGACCAAGTATTCAAAATACTCTTTTCTCTTGGTCTTCTTGTTGACTCTCTTGTCAATTATACTTTCCATCTATGGCTTTTCAGCTACAGGCATTTGTTTTGTCCATTGAATTTCTTTTTGTTCATCATTTACCCCTGCTTCTCCAGATCTGTAAGGGTACAAATCCGCAACATTGAATATCGGTGAAATTCTGATCCCATCATGTAATTCAATCTCGTATGCGTTTGCCCCAAATTTCTTCATGACTCTGCATGGTCCAATCTTTTTCATTTTCAGTTTGTTATATGTTCCCCTTGGGAACCTTTCCTTCCTTAGATGTGAAAGAATCAGATCACCAACTTCAAATTGAAGTTCTCGCCTATGTTGATCTTCTCTGCGCTTGTACTCCTGGATTGAACTCTGCAATCATTCCTTAATTCAGTTGTGGAACTCCTTCATTACTTCTGCAAATTCCTCTGCACTAGCACTTCTGAATTCAGCTTGTTCTGAATCTTTCAATTCAGGAACTCCCCTTGGATGCATTCCATATACAATTTGGAATGGACTCTGCCATGTGCTTCTATTGATTGACTCATTATAAGAAAATTCCACTTGTGGTAGCATGTGATCCCACCGACTGTGGTGTTCAGTCACTAGGATCCTCAATAAGTCTCCCAAGCTTATGTTCACAACTTATATCTACCCATCCATCTAAGGATGATAATCTGAGCTAAAAGACAAACTTGTCCCCATCTTCTTCCATAAAGTCCTCCAGAAATGTCCCACAAACTTGGTATCTCGATCAGAAACTATACTCCTTGGTAAATCGTGAAGTCTGACGACTTCTTTGAAAAACAGGTTTGCAATATGAGTTGCATCGCTAGTTTTCTAGCATGGTATAAAATGTTTCATCTTTGAAAATCTATCGACTACCACAAATATTGAATCATAGCCTCTTTGCGTTCTTGGCAGTCCCAATATGAAATCCATGCTCACTGCATCCCACAGCCTTTCTGGTATGGGTAATGGATGATATAACCTTGTGTTTTTCCTTTTCCCTTTAGTGTGCTGACAAATTTTGCACCTATCCACAAATATCTTAACATMTGTCCTCATCCCTGGCCAAAAMTATGAGCCATTTAGTTTTGAGAACGTTTTTTCATGACCGAAGTGTCCGACCAATCCTCCACTTTGTTTTTCCTTCAACAGATTCTCCCTCATGGAGCATTTTGGAATACATAATTGATTTCCCCTAAATAATAATCCATCCTGGATCATATATTCAGTCCATTGGCCTCTGTGCCTGAGAATTGGATTCTCAGACGCCTCATACGCTTCTTTAAAATCTGGGTCATCCTTGTACATTTCTTTGAGGTTATCAAAACCCAAAGTTTTGACTCTGAATTCCTGCATAAGCAAACATTTCCTACTCAAAGCATCAACAACTTTGTTAGCAGTTCCAGAAATATGCTTAATCACAAAAGTAAAATTATGCATGTATTCAACCCATTTTGCATGTTTTTGGTTCAACTTCTCCTGTTGAGTCACGAATTGCAAAGTGTGATTATCGTTGTACAAAACAAACTCTTTAGGAACCAAATAATGTCTCCATTTCTTCAGCACTTGTATGAAAACATAGAATTCCTTGTCATATGTTGAGTATTTGACCTTCGCTTCATTCAGTTTTTTTCTAAAGTATGCGACCGACCTATCATCTTGGCTCAAGACTGCTCCAATTACAAACCCACTCGTGTCACACCTAACCTGGAATGTCTTGTTAAAGTCTGGAAAAACCAAAATTGGTTGCTTAGTGATATTCTTCTTCAACAGATTGAAGCTCTTCTCTACTTCCTCTGTCCAATGAAAATATTTGTGTCTTTTCTTCACCGTATCCATCATCAGTGCGTTGATCCCACTGAAATTTCAGATGAATTTTCTGTAGAAACTAGCTAAACCATGGAAGCTTCGAACGTCATACACATTCTTCGGCGATGGCCAATTCTTAATCACATTTAGCTTTTCTGGATCCATCCTCAACTCATTTGCAGAGATAACAAAACCCAAATAAATGAGTTTTGTGCTCATAAATGATGATTTCTTCATATTTATCAGCAATTTCTCTTGTTGTAATCTCCTCATCACTGTAGCTAAATGCTTTTAGTGCTCTGCTTTTGTCTTGCTGAAAATTAATATATCATCAAGATATACAATGACGAATTTCCCAATGAAATCCTTCAGGACTTCATTCATCAATCTCATGAAAGTACTAGGCACATTTGTTAAGCCAAATGGCATAACAAGCCATTCATACAACCCTTCATTCATCTTGAATGTTGTCTTCCATTCATCACCTTCTCTCATTCGAATCTGATGATACCTGCTTTTCAAATCAATCTTTGAAAAAAATCTTGCTCTGCTCAAGTAATCCATCAAATCATCCATCCTTGGCAATGGAAATCTATATCTGATGGTAATCTTATTGATTTCCCTTGAGTCGGTACACATTCTCCAGCCTCCATCTTTCTTTGGGCTGAGCACTGTTGGAACAACGCATGGACTCAAGTTCTCTCTAATCAATCCTTTGTCCATTAAGTCCTGGACTTGTCTCTTAACTTCTTCATTCTCCTGCGGCGTCAATCTGTACGCTGCTTTGTTTGGTAAACTGGCTCCAGGTATAAGATCAATGTGATGGCTTATACTTCTGATCGGTGGCAATGAACAAGGTAGTTCATCCACTACTATATCATCGAACTCTTCCAGCAACTCCTGGATTTCCTCTGGTAAATCATCTATCCTCGTACTAGTCAAAACAATTTTTGGCTTCTCGACCACAATAAATTGTGTGTCTTCCTTCTTCTTAACCTCCTTAAGAAGTTCCTTCCCACTCATGAGAAGTACAGTGAGTCTTACCTTTGGTTTCACTTCTTTATCCTTAATCGGCAACAACATGTGTGTCCTCCCATTTTTCTACAGGGTGTATGTTTTCTTTCTCCCATCATGAATCACGTTCCTGTCATATTTCCATGGTCTACCCATCAATAGATGAAAAACATCCATGGGAATGACATCACATAATATTTCATCCTTATACCCTCCTATTTTAAATTCAACTAAACATTGTTTAGTGACATTTACCTGATGTCCTTTTTGTAGCCACGAAACTCTATATGGGCTTGGATGTACGATAGTCTCCATCTCCATATTTTCTACCATCTCTGTAGAAATGAGATTGTCTGTGCTACCACTGTCCACGATGACTTTGCATACCCTATCTTCGGTCTTGCAAGCAGTCTAAAACAGTCTGTTCCTTTGGGTTGGGTTCTCTAATTCCTTCTCTGGTGTTAACATAACTTTCCTCATGATCAAGGATCTTCCTCCCTCACCATCTTCTACCTCAACATTCCATCCTTCTGCTTTGGCAATGTGAGTCTCACCATCTTCTTTCTTCCTATCTGAACACTCATAAGATTTATGTCTGTTTTTTCCACAGACAAATCATTTCACTTCACCTCCTCGGCCTCTTCCTCTTCCTCTAGATCGAGGAAAAGTATTTCTATCATTATATTGCCCTCTCTATGAGCTTCCTCCTCTCTCATGCTGAGTTTGAGGTTTCTTCCCTTCTTCCTTAGATTTTTGAGTTATGTCTTGGGAAATTGTTTTTCCTCTGGCTTGACTTCTGCCTCGGCCTCTTTGACCTTGCTTTCAACTCAGCTTTTCTTCATATTTTAGAGCCATCTGATAAGCATCATCCATAGTCCGAAGGGTTATCATGCTCATCTCATCTTGAATGTCATATCGTAGACCATTCATGTATCTGGCAACCTTTTCATCATCGCTCTCCCGATGACCTGCTCTGATGTTTATCTTGTAGAACTCTTCAGTGTATTATTTCACTGACATCAGCTTCTATCTCAAATTCTGCATCCTCCAAAATAAAGTAATTTGATAATCCTTGGGTATGAATTTGGCTTTCATATTTGCAACCATTCTATCCCAACTCTTGATTTTCTGCTTTCCCTTGTAGTGTCTGTCAACTTGCAGTTCATCCCACCATAGTGTTGCATGTCATTTAAGTCTAGTGACAACATGTTTGACTTTCTTGTCCTCCTTGACATCCTCATAGTCAAAATATTTATCCGGAGCTATAATCCAGTCTAGAAGCTCTTCAACATCCAGGTTTCCCTCATACATGGGAATGTCCATTTTTGCTCTAGCACCTATCCTTGCAACAGCCCTGAATAGGCATTCATCCACAGCATCTTCGACTGCAACTTATTCTCCTTCATTTCCAACCTCATTTTCACTGTCAACCTCGTTGATATCCCCAGCGTCAACTGTGCGCCTCTGTGTTGTCTCCATGGCATCAAGCCTGACATGTAATTCATGCATTTCCCTTTCCACTGCTGGATCAGGCATTGGTCTGTCTCTTCTTCTCAGTGGCATGGCTAAGAAATGTTCCTCTTTTCTCTACTACAGAAAGCAAAGAACTTTTTATGGGCTCTGATACCACTTTGGTGCGTATCAGAGTATTCCTTCCCTTCTCTCTTCCTCTGCCTGAAATATACAGACAAAATCAAGCTCTGATACCACTTTGGTGTGTATCATAGTATTCCTTCCCTTCTCGCTTCCACTGCTTGAAATATACAAAGAAAATCAAGCTCTAATTCCACTTTGGTGTAGACCCCCGAACCCTCAGGTCAAGGTCCATGTAGGATCACTCTAAATCTTCCCTTGAGTCTGATTGACTCTTTGAATTCCCCCTCAGGGAATATCTCATATACTCACGGCGTATCCACATGTCCTTATGAATTGAGCCTGTGTGAACAAACACCAGGCGCCAACCCAAATATCCTTGGCCACAATAACGTCACGCCCTTCGCTAATTCGGGACTTCGGTTCTCGCAATTTCGCGATCCTTGTTGTCAAGTTTCTCGGCCCTCTACTGTCGAAACCCGAAATGTCGATTCACCAAAATGTTTGGTCGCATCCTCCTCCACATTCATATCGCGTTTCACGATTTCAGGAATTTTGGAACAAGGAACCCCTGTCTCTTGTCTTCGAAAATACCAAAATGCTGCACACCAATGCGTTCAGCAAAGACTAGCTCCCCTATGGTACTTTTCGCTGATTCGGAGTTTCGGACTTTGCGTCTTCGTGAATCCTGATGCAAGGCTTCCGGCTCTCCAACCTATGAAACCCCGAAATAGTCAACGAAGTCTTGACTCCACCTGGTGACAAGTATTCCACATGTCTTCTCCGCTGTCTTCTATCTCTGACACAGATTCTTACCCCCTGTCACTCCAAGCTTTCTGGCTTTCTGGACTTGAACGAACCTCTGATTTCCATCCCTCTATCACTTCTAGACCCCAAATCCTAAAATGGCACTTTCCACAAGGTCAAAAACTAATAAACCCCTATTCGATCCAACGCTTAACTTCTCCGCAAATCTCCTGGATCCTACGGTCCTCGCTATTTCGTGAATTCTCCATAAATAATTTTGACCGCTCATTTGCTCCTGGACAACTTCTATGAAATAAACCAATGTTCTGCCTTCTGAACTTTACTTCTGTTGGATGAATTCGACCCTTGTCTCCCTTTGAAGTAGTTTGACCTCCATCCTCCTTTGAAGTATTCAAAGGTGTTATCCCTCCTGAGCTTTCAGTTACAACTCAAACCTCCAAAAGGGTTCCTGCTCGCACACCTTGCGACAAACTTTCAAATACTTCGAAGTATTTGATCTTTCGACTCTGTGCACTTTCTGCAACAGCAGTCTTCCTTCAACTCTCCCCTTGGTTGATAAGTTCTAGCTTTCAACTAGCCTGCGCACACCTTGCACAGATTCTATGCTTCACTTGCACTTCTACTGGAATGAGAACAACAGTATCCCTCCTGAGATTTCAGAGATAAACTCTAAACCTTTGTCAACGCACTCCTTGCGAATGTTTCACTGCACTCCTTACAGGAAATTCTCCCTCAGGAAGAGAAACAATTGAAACTCATTATCTCTCTCTCTCTCTCAGACTTCAAAAATTCAACATGAAATCATACATACACATCATAGTCTCATAACAAATGCATAATAGAGATAATAAAACCAATGTAAGCATAGCATTCACCATGTATAAACAGAAAACATCATAACTCCATGAAATCTGATTCAAAGCTTCTTATATTAATTCAAGCTCCTGTACATGGGTTCTTCTCTATAGTTCTCTGCTACAGCTCTCTGCTAATGTTATAATGATACAACTTACTAATGATACAAAGGCAAGGGTGTCTATACCCATTTTCCCTCCTGCTCTCCTAAACTGTCTAATCTATAATTTAAATCTACCTACTTCCATTAATTATGCATAAATACCTCTACATTCT